>JABMCL010001022.1:117500-150000 GCA_018857735.1 Alviniconcha marisindica | reverse complement strand
CCACGTCTGAAGGAGATGACGTCATTTATTATTACAAGCTGAGGTCATAGAACCAGAGTTTTAACATTTGGTTTTTGGTCTCTGTAAAAAAAAAAAAAAAAAAAACGAGCTTTTTTTTTCTTTCTTTTTTTCTTTTTCTTTTTAAGTAACACTGAAGACACAGCGTTGTATCAAGATCGTAATATGCCAATTTGAAAACAGCACATCATTTAGGCCTTACAATAATGGCAGCATGCTTGCAAAACGTGCAGATCTACATCTACTGACGGTCTTAGCATTGAATCCGTGTATCAGACGGCATACAATGTTGCCAATAAAGGCTCAACTAGACGATAAAGAAGTCAAAGATACTAATAAAGGTTAATGAAGGGTAATGGCGAGAATAAAGGCGTGTGTGTGTGTGTGTGTGTGTGTGTGTGTGTGTGTGTGTGTGTGTGTGTGTGTGTGTGTGTGTGTGTGTGTGTGTGTGTGTGTGTGTGTGTGTGTGTGTGTGTGTGCGTGCGTGTGTCGCGTGCGTGCGTGTGTGCGTGCGTGCGTGCGTGCGTGCGTGCTGTGCGTGCGTTGCGTGCGTGGTGCGTCGTGCGTGTGTTGTGTGTGTGTGTGTGTGTGTGTGTGTGTGTGTGTGTGTGTGTGTGTGTTTGTTTCCTTGTTTCCTCAGCTTCTGTTTTTGTTTGTTTGTTTATCTTTCTTTTCTTTTTTCCTTTTTTGTCTCATTTATTGTTTAGCTTGGTAGAACATTTCGTCCGCCATACATTTGTGTTTCATCTTCAACTGTAACAATAATAATAACAATATACTTTATTCATCCCAGCGGGAAATTAAAGCTGTCGTTCGATCGCACAACGAAGAACATATCTCACTAATTCCAAGTCATTAAACACAAGCACATACATACATGTATGTAAATGAGCTCACCACCTATAAGCCACTAACTTGTTGATGAGCCCTCGACCATTCAAAGTATCTTTATTTTGTCTTGAATAAATTATCGTTTAAACCAATGAAGGCATAAATCATGAATAGCTGATGGAGAATGATGCTACTGAAGGTTGATAAAGATGATGGAGAATGGTGATGTGTTTTTTTTTTTTTTTTTTTTGTGAGCCGGTTTGGCCTAGCGGTAAGGCGTTAGGCTGGTAAGCAGAAGGACCTCGGTTCGAATCTGCTTCGGCTCTCCTTTGTCTTCAAAAGTTGTGGTCTGTGGACACCGTCTTGTGACTTTGTCCCTTACAATTATGAAACATTAAAATGGCTCTCATCGCTGCCCATCTTAATGCAGAAGTCATTCTGATGGGGACAGCCGAATAGCGATAGGTCTATTGTCTCCCTCTTCCCCCACCTCCATACCTCCTTCCCCCCTTCTCCCCGTCCCTAATAAACCTCATGGTTTCTGTGGACGTTAAGCACCATGTTTACTTACTTAGGTGATGTTTAAGGGATGCTCAAAAAGGCTCACACAGGTGACGGCAAACAATGTTAATTAATAATAATAATAACAATAATAATAATGTAAAGCGCCTACCGTGCGGCTCAAAGCGCTGAACAAGCATAGTATAACACACATAATGTACATCGAGATGGAAATGTTACCAGCAATAAAAATGTATATAATAATAATAGATAACTTTTGTATAGCGCTATTCTCTGGTGCACCCAAACTCACTGCGCTTTACAACATTCTCCAACATTTTCTAAGTTTCACAAACGTAATACATATAATTATGACAACTAACAATGTATAATATACAAGTACATGTGCCATATGAGAAGCAGCAATATATAAAGAAAATGAATCATTATATTACTACCTACCCTTAATTCCATCTCTCCCAGTCCCCACCCCCGCCCCAACTCACACACACCACACACACACACACACACACACACACACACACACACACACACACACACACACACAACACACACACACACGAATATGAAACAGGTAGCGGTTGGCATGTACAAATCAATCAGAAGGCTTGGCGGAAGAGGTGCGTTTTTAGGTTAGCTTTGAAAGTTGGGAGGGAGGGAGAAGCTCTCAGGTCAGCCGGCAGCGAGTTTCAGACAGTCGGAGCAGTGTAACCAAAAGAACGTTCACCGAAGGTTTTCAGGTTTGTTTTTGGAATTTTGAGCAGTCAGTCTTTCTGTCGAAGAACGAAGGGAGCGCGATGGTTGATATGTGCAGGGAGAAGAAGACAGGTATGGCGGAAGAGTGCCGTCAAAGTATAAGAAAAAAGAAAGAAAAAAACTAACAGACAAGGGTTCAAGGATATATCTATCTATCTATCTATCTCATTCTGTCTCTCTTTCTCTCTCTAGCTGTGTGTGTGTGTGTGTGTGTGTGTGTGTGTGTGTGTGTGTGTGTGGTGTGTGTGTGTGTGTGAGTGCGTGCGTGCGTGCGTGGGTGCGGCGTGCGTGCGTGCGTGCGTGCGTGTGTGTGCGTGTGTGATAGAAATTCTAAACAAGACCATAATTATACAGTCTTAGGTGCAGTCAAAGACTGAAGAAGATCACGGACGATGACGCAAATAAATGTCCGAAAGCATGATGTAAAATAGACGATGGAGACTGCTATAAAACAATATCACCAAATAGATGATGAGGGTGAGCCGGTTTGGCCTAGCGGTAATGCGTTAGGCTGGTAAGCGGAAGGACCTCGGTTCGATACCGCTTCGGCTCTCCTTTCTCTTCGAAAAGGCTGTGGTTTGTGGACAGTCTTGTGACTTTGTCCATCATTTCCTACTGAAACATTAAAATGGTTCTCATCGCTGCCCATCTTAGGAATCATTCTGGTGGTGACAGTGTAGCGATAGGTAATAATCTCCCTCCCCCCCCCCCCCCCCCCCGCCATACCCCCCTCTCCCCGTCCCTAATAAGCCTTATGGTTTCTGTGGACGTTAAGCACCATGCTTACCTACTAAATGATGAGGACAGAGAGAGAGAGAGAGAGAGAGAGAGAGAGAGAGAGAGAGAGAGAGAGAGAGAGAGAGAGAAGGAGAGAGAGAGAGAGAGACAGACAGACAGACAGACAGACAGACAGACAGACAGACAGACAGAGAGAGGGAGAGAGAGAGAGAGAGAGAGAGAGAGAGAGAGAGAGAGAGAGAGAGAGATGCTAATTTAAAGGCTCAGACACACGAAAGACAGTGATGCTCGCGCTTAAGGTCCGAGTAGATGGCGACAAAAAACACACAACAACAACAACAACAACAACAACAAAAACAAACAAAAAAGACCAGAAGAAAGCTAATGGTTGAAACAGATGATGTGCAATAATATTAATAAAAATAATTTAAAATAATTAGGAAATCGCGGCAAATAGGTGATGGTCAGTGACGCTAACAAATGCTCAAACATGATAGCTAACTAGTTAGTAATTGGATTTGTCCTGTCAACCACACAGGGCCACCTCATGTCAGTCAAACTCAGGCCAATATGGACAGTCATAAAGACGAAGGCCCCTATTAGGACGACGATTAAGAGTTATGCTCAAGGGGAGCTGTGTGTGTGTGTGTGGGGGGTGTGTGTGTGTGTGTGTGTGTGTGGTGTAGGGGGGGGGGGGGTGGGGGGGTTAGAGTGGAGGGGGAGGGATAAGTAACACTTCATGACGCTAGGGATAAGTAACACTTCATGACGGGTTTTTTTCTTCGTTTTTTCTCATCACGATTTTCCCTCGCGGTTGAAAACTGTCTTAACCAAAATTGATCATGTTTCGTATTGTCTAATTAAAATAAGCCACCTCCCCCCTATCTTGTTGTTGTTTCAGTGTTTCGTTTTTTGTTAACCTTCTCTGTGTTTTGAACCAGCATATCAGCAGTGAGACAGTCATTTTCTCCACGGAACTCTTTTGATAATGCTCCACTTCGGCAGTGAGAGCGGATCTTGTGAGCCTTGAACTGAGTAAATAAAAATAAAACGAATAACAAAATAAAAAAAGGGCTGCCCCGGGTGAGGATCGAACTCACAACCTCCGCATAGCTCCATCCGCACATTTCTGTACGGGGAGGTACTGTCTATAAGTACGGCGCGCTAACCGATTGTGCCACCGGGGCGCCACAAAAATGGCGTACAAACAAACTTATATCATCCAAGCCGCCCTCGTCAGCCCTCGACTACGCACCTGGTGACCTCTCACCGTCTCAAAATGTCCGAGAACGATAATTTTCGTCGCCGTCACCAAAACGTCAGGCTAGACAGTGGAACGGGAAGAAATCTGCTCGGCGTTCATCAGGCGAAGCCGTCTGTTTTGTTTCGGTGGCGTTACGTCAGCATATATCTACTGACACGGAAGTGTGGTTGGCAGCCCCGGCTGCGCGGCGAGTCGAAGCGACTGAGCCAGCGAGGCTGTGGCGCGATGGAAGTGAGCCCGCAATGAACTACCGCGGTAGCTAGTGATAATTATATGGCGGATCAGCTGATTGGACGGCCGGTGACAGGGGAAAAAGAACCCCTGGTGTAATAATTAGCCGATACTATGGCGGTACCACGACACTCAGTGACATTAAATCGACATTAATTTGTGAGAAAGTAGCGGCCTAGCTTTTGTCGCAGGAGAGAGAGAGAGAGAGAGAGAGAGAGAGAGAGAGAGAGAGAGAGAGAGAGAGGAGATTCATTGATTGACTGACTTTATTTCTCAACGGTGAAGATATTAGCACAAAGGCCGACTCACATATCTGCCGTTGCTACAGTACTACTAATAACCAAGACATGACATTCACAGTTAAACTGATAATATTACAGAAGGCTATAGACAAATACAGCATCAGTAAAAATAAAAACAATAAATAAAATAAGAGAGAGAGAGAGAGAGAGAGAGAGAGAGAGAGAGAGAGAGAGAGAGAGAGAGAGAGAGAGAGCTATACGTGACTGCTCAAGGAAAAAGATTTTAGGCAATCCGTCCCTGCTAAAATCAACAAATCAATAAACAATATCTTGTTCAGTTTAAAGGCCATGCGGACGTGACTGACCTGCCAGTTTTCTGGTGACTGTCCCGGTTCGGCTCCACGCGGCCTCAGTGTATAATCAGCTAATATACTTGTGTGTGCGGCGGGTGCCTGTACGCCCCGGTGTGTGCGCGCTTATATGACTGTCTCTCCGGACAAGATTTTGCGCTGTATCAGTTTTTTTTTATTTTTTTTTTATCATAATCTTTATTAAAACAAAACAACCGCCCCTTCCCCCAAACAAAAATCCCACTCAGTCATTTTAAAATGGAAAATGCTGGGCAAAGATCGTCAGTAAAAATAGAGAGTCGTGACCGAATTTCTTCTTAACAGGGGGGCCTGCGGGGGGAGGGATAGAGCACGTGAGATCTAAGAAAGAGTATCGATTATTTTTTGTATCCGAGTGGACGAGCGGAGCGGATTGGTGGGCGCATGTCACTGTGTGTGTGTGTGGGGGGGAGGGGGGGGGGGGGGGAGGGGAGCAACATGGTTATTCAGTGTTGATAGGCGATAATGGTAGCTAGACTACAACATTTAAGACTCTGTTTGTTTGAAATGTATGTTAATGTTGTTGTTTTTTGTCATAAGATGTTTGTACAGCGCAGTGAGTTTAACTCTGGTTAGAGAACAGCGCTTTATAAGAATTATTTATTATTATTATTAATAATATGCAGCCGGTATGCGGCGTAGGGGGGGGGGGATATCAGTATTTTGCAGACTAAACACTTTAACTCCCCGGCATTATGTCACAGTCATGGTGTACTCGTATTAGTCAATGAAAATATAATACCGAAATATTGTAATACGTCCTAATTTACAAACTAACTTTAAAATATTGTCAAACGTCCCAATTTACAAACTAACTTTATACAATGCAGAAATCCGTCTGTAGAAAGTTTAGATAAACCTGTAACACTAATAGCGCTTTACTCCAAACTTGGAGTGGCCTTTCCAGTGTGGTTAGCTTTTCACGATCTCCGGGATCCCAAATTTGATGGGTAAAGTACTGAAACGCACAACTGAGAATGGGAAGCCCCGACACACGTTTCCAAATTGGAGCGGTCTTTGCGGTTAGCCATTCACGATCTCGGGGACCCCAAATTGGATGTTTTTCAGTTGATGATTGATGGCGCTATTCTCCGCTCTCTTGAGCAGACGCACTGCGCTCGCATGTGGTTCTATATGAGTGACTAGCTTTATAGCGCGTTTCAGTTTTTTTGTTTTGAATATCCACCGAAGTGGCATGGCTGGTGCCACATGAAATTTGATTGTTATTACACAACTCAGTCAGTGAGAATGGGGAGCCCTGACACACACGTTTTAAAATTTGGTTAACTTGCAACCCTTCTTGATTGCACTCTCTGGTCCTTGTTGCGTTCTCTCCCCCCCCCCCCCCCCCCCCACACACACACAAAAGTAGAAAAAATAATAATTGGGGGTCGGAGAGGGTCAAAATATCATTTTAATTGCTGGACAATGGTGAATCCGCCCCCTAGAATGTACAAAAATGGGGAGCCCTGAGTTTGCGTTGTTTTGTTGTGAATTTATTCTTTCGGCTGTATAAAATCCCTTTTTAACACACACACACACAAACCCCATAGACACAGCCCCTGTCCCCTTCTCAGTGTTTCTGTACACGTGCGATGAAGCAGACAAGTACGCCCCACACACACACACGCATCGTGGCAGACTAGCTCGTAAATGTAGCAACCGGAAGTTCTAGAATACTGACTAAAGAGGAAGCAGACAAGTACACACACATCGTGGCAGACTAGCTCGTAAATGTTGCAACCGGAAGTTCTAGAATACTGACCGAAAGAGGAAGCAGACAAGTACACACACACACACATCGTGGCAGCCGACTAGCTTGTAACTGTAGCAACCAGAAGTTCTAGACTACTGACCGAAAGAGGAAGCAGACAAGTACACACACACACACATCGTGGCTGCCGACTAGCTCGTAAATGTTGCAACCGGAAGTTCTAGAATACTGATCGAAAGAGGAAGCAGACAAGTACACACACACACATCTTGGCATAGTCTGCCCCGGCAGCTCGTAAATGTAGCAACCGGAAGTTCTAGAATACTGATCGAAAGACGGTGTAGGTCATGTATGAAACACTGTCTAGCCGGTCACTGCACGGCACAGCCAGTAGGGCCTTCAGTGTTTGGGCCAGCTGAGAGTTGGCAGTTCCTGTATAGTCCGAGACAGAGACAGTGAGACACTGAGCGAGACATACATACAGAGAGTGAGACAAACACACTGACGGACACCGAGACAGTATGTAAGTAAGTTGGTGTTTTACGCCCAGACTGAGAGAGACAGAGTGAGACATACACACTGACGGACACCGAGACAGTATGTAAGTAAGTTGGTGTTTTACGCCCAGACTGAGAGAGACAGAGTGAGACATACACACTGACGGACACCGAGACAGTATGTAAGTAAGTTGGTGTTTTACGCCCAGACTGAGAGACAGAGTGAGACATACACACTGACGGACACTGAGACAGTATGTAAGTAAGTTGGTGTTTTACGCCCAGACTGAGAGAGACAGAGTGAGACATACACACTGACGGACACCGAGACAGTATGTAAGTAAGTTGGTGTTTTACGCCCAGACTGAGAGAGACAGAGTGAGACATACACACTGACGGACACCGAGACAGTATGTAAGTAAGTTGGTGTTTTACGCCCAGACTGAGAGAGACAGAGTGAGACATACACACTGACGGACACCGAGACAGTATGTAAGTAAGTTGGTGTTTTACGCCCAGACTGAGAGAGACAGAGTGAGACATACACACTGACGGACACGAGACAGTAAGTAAGTAAGTTGGTGTTTTACGCCCAGACTGAGAGAGACAGAGTGAGACATACACACTGACGGACACCGAGACAGTAAATAAGTTGGTGTTTTACGCCCAGACTGAGAGAGACGGAGTGAGACATACACACTGACGGACACCGAGACAGTAAGTAAGTAAGTTGGTGTTTTACGCCCAGACTGAGAGAGACGGAGTGAGACATACACACTGACGGACACTGAGAGAGACAGAGTGAGACATACACACCGGCGGACAGAGACGCAGAAAAACATACACGCAGGCGAGCAGACGGACAGAGACGATGACGACACACTCCATTTCGCCCAACCGCACCCCCCCAAAAAACAACAACAACCAAACAACACACACACACACACACACAAAAAAAACCCATCAAACAACCAACAACTAGCAAACCACCAAAAACAAACAAAAATAACAACAACACAATTCTCCTCTCATCTGTTATGAACCAGTTTAATCACATTTTCAAAGAACACGTGCCACAATGGTACACCTCGCCGACAACGGTAGTGCAGAGCCCAGTACAGGTGCACCTCGCCGACACGCGGCAGACAAGACGGAAGAAATACACAATGTAAAAAAAAAAAAAGTAACACCACCTAAAAATACTTGCGCTACATGAAACGACTACCGTAACGTTTTGCCATGACGCGTTGTTCTTTGGGTCTTTGGGCAGACGTCATCAACACGCACTTTCTGGCAAATATCAATTATGATCCAAATCTCTGAATCCTTCTGAATCTGTGTGTGTGTGTGTGTGTGTGTGTGTGTGTGTGTGTGTGTGTGTGTGTGTGTGTGTGTGTGTGGTGTGTGTGTGTGTGTGTGTGTGTGTGTGTGTGTGTGTGTGTGTGTGTGTGTGTGTGTGCGTGCGCGCGTGCGTGCGTGTGTGTGTGTGCACCGCATATAAATTAATGGACACATGAAAAAGAAGATCCCAGTACACCGTCTTTCATTTTCATCGACAGTTCCATTTCATTAATGTTTGTTCAAGTCATACATCTTCCAGGCATCCTGACAATGCGTACAGAATGTAGTCTGTACTCCACCTCCGAAACTGAGTGCAGTTACGAGAGAGAGAGAGAGAGAGAGAGAGAGAGAGAGAGAGAGAGAGAGAGAGAAGGGAAGGTTTTTATTAAAGGGAGTGGGGAAGGGAAAAAACAACAACAAAAAAACAGGACCACAGATTGTCAAAAACAGATTCGGTGCAACCGAGATCTTTGCAAACTATAACGCCCAAAAAAAAAAAAAAAAACGTACGTCACTGACAGACTTCACATTATGCTAGGTGCGGTGCGCCTACTGGCTAGTACCCGGGCTGACCGGTATAATATTCAATCCGATTCGGCTCTCCAGTCCTGGTCCGATTACAGCAAGCTCTAAATGGTGCATTGCACAGCGGGAAGCTCGCTCTGGGTTGGTTGCAGATCCTGAAGTTAGACCCCACAAAGCCAAAGCACTGTGTTTCCCCTTTAAACTTAAAGGGTGACTCGCACAAGGCAAGCACTGGCTGTTTTCACCCTAAACCTAAACGGCGACCCACACAGGGTGAGCACTCGACTGTTTCCACTGTAAATCTAAAGGGTGAGCACTCAACTGTTTTCACTGCAGTGTAAATTTAAAGGGTGATGCACACAGGCCGGGCACTCACTGTTCCCACCGTAAACTTAAAGGGTGACCTGCAAATCATAAGCACACACAGTTCCCACTGTAAACGTGAATCACACAGGGTGGGCACTAAATCCATTTCCATTGTAAACATGTGAGCACTCATCCGTTTCCACTGTAAACATGCCAACACTCATCGTTTCCACTGCAAAAATATGACCACTCATCCGTTTCCACTGTAAACATGTGAGCACTGATCCGTTTCCACTGTAAACATGTGAGCACTCATCCATTTCCACTGTAAACATGTGAGCACTCATCCATTTCCACTGCAAACATGTCAGCAGTCATCCGTTTCCACTGCAAACAAAAAGGATGACCAACACATGGCTAACACGCTTGGTTCCTGCAGTTCAGTCAATCAAAGTGCTTGACTGCCACACAAGCACACTTGGCTCCTGCAGATCAGTCAACTGAAGTGCTTGACTGCCATACAAGCACACTTGGTTCCTGTGGCCAATCAAAGTGGTTGACCACGATCTGGTTGCATGCGTTGAGTTTGAGACTTTACAGAAAAGGAGGGATATTCATCGCTACTGCTTGTCAAGTCAGTGCCCACACCGACATCTGGGGCAGAACTGGCACGTGAGAACTCAGGAACAGTCCCACTATAAAAGAATTCTAAACGTAAAGAAAGAAAAAAAGAAAGAAAAGAAAAGAAAAGAAAAGAAAAAGGAAAAGGTCGTTAGTAGTTTTAAACAGTGGACATGTGTCCGTCTGGGATATGATGAAACGTTGCTTTGCAAATGATCACGCACGAATAACTCTAATCAATACAGCAACAGCCACAAAACTAATACACATCGAAAACAAACATACAAAAAGGCCAGTCAGTGAGGAAAAAAAAAAAATGCACCCCCCCCCCCCCCCCCCCCCAAAGAAACCAAGACCTATCTAAAACTGACATGTTTATAATTTAAAAAAAAAAAAGTTGAAGCCCTCACTCTTTTTCTGCTCTTCTCTCCTTCTTGTAAGCTTCCATCTACAGGACCACTGTAACAAGGAGAAAAGAATCTAACAATAATAAGAATGGTAATAACAATACAAAAAACTACCCACCAAAAAAAAAAAAAACGCACACACCCAAACACGCCTGCTAAAGTTTGAACATAGTGTCCAACGGTTCCTAGCAGGAGATCTCATCAAGGAGTCGGCCTACGAGACAAGATGGGGAAAGATGAGGCGAGGACAAAAACTGATCCCTAGTTGCCAAGATCCGAGGGTGCTCGCTGAGCAAAGCTGTCACGAACAGGTCACTCCCAGCTGACGCAGGGCTGACCGATGCTGACTGATGCGACGGGGAGGTGAAGGAAAGGGAAGTCCAGAAGCCCCAGAAGTCCCGGGAGTGACGATTTCGACGACTACTCGCTCCTTACTTGGCCAGGGCCGCGTTAACAGCTGAAAAATACGCAAATGTCAAGGTGTAAAAGCATATGAACTGCAGCTAGGCAATTGAGAAAGCAGTGGGGCTACTAGCACCCCAACATAACGCGCACGCAGCCCTTCAAACACCAACTCCTTGTTCACGAAAAGTGACTGTTGCTCCCATCTGCCTTCAGTTCAGCACTTAAACCGTTAAACCGTTAACGCTACAGCCCCAAACCCACCATCCACTCGCCTCATTATGTGCTCACATGTGAATATGGTGTTCTATGCTGTGCTCACATACAAATATTTTTTTTAAATCAAATAATAATGCCCCAAAAGCTGAGGAGACTCAAAATGTGGCACCGTCTGTTTTGCATCCCCTGTGACTACAACAGCTCCCAAGAATCTGCTACAACGGCACAGGAGTATCTGCGACTAAGTTCTGAGGGAGCGACACTTAAACAATCAACAGCTAGCCAAGCCACGTACAGCAAACCTAAAACAGCTGTTTTACATTTCACAGCAACCAAATGTGCATTTCACAAGACCATGCAGCTTTGAATGGAACAATTTGTAACAGGTCAGCCATTTGATTTAAATACTTTGATGTAATCATTTATCTCCTGACTTCCCGCTGAACGTTATTGCTTCAAAAACTTCTCTGTTTATTTTTTATTTATTTTTATTTTTTACCCATTTATCTTTTTATACATATTGTTTACCAGAACACTGAAGGACAGACCACAGAAGGCTACAAGTTCCACGCTGGTATCATGGTTCACACCCCGCAACCATTTTCGCTTTGTCCATGGCACTGCTGTTAAATCTACATGCTGTGGTAATAGTAGGCCAGCTGTTCCCCCAAAGCGGGTGTCACAAACACTGGGAACCTTTCGCTGAAATGGGGCTTTGCAACACATCACAACAGGGCTTTGCAGCACATCGCAACAGGGCTTTGCAGCATATCGCAACAGGGCTTTGCAGCACATCACAACGGGGCTTTGCATAACATTGTAACAGGGCTTTGCAGCACACCGCAGACTTTGCAACACATCACAGCACCAAACACACTCAGGGTGACAACATGACACTGCTGAACAAAAAACGGAAGCTACGCCCAATGCAAGTCGGGTCAGGACAGGAGCATCGCCACAGAAGATCAGAGAACACCCACTGAGGAACAAGCACAGCACAGAACAAAAAACACCCAGCAACAACCACTACTTGCAGGGGCACATCACCAAAGAGAGGATCAGAACACACACACAAAGGAACAAGCACAGCACAGAACACTTGCACTGACGGACAAGCACAATACAAAAAATCCAACTATGTACAGGGAAGCTGAACCGAAAAAGTATCACGGGCCCCATCGACAGGCGTGGACTAAAAACGAACATACAATATGCACACAGCAGTTTTTCGCTCAACTGTTACCCCATTAGTCCAAAAATTGATATTTGAAAAGTCGCAAAAACATGCTGCCATTTTGTGCCTGTATCAGTGGTCAACATCACAAGCAAGGCTGGCAAGTGTGGCAAAAGCATCAAACACTCATGAGCCAACCTTTCTTCCCTTCTTAATTTTTTCTGCACTTCACTGGCAAAGAGTTAATTAACCACACACAAACTGAAACTGTGCACAGGTGCTATTACCCGTTGTTCACTGTAGAACACTATGCTAATCTCTAAACCACAGTATTATGTAACAGTAAACACACACACACCCTCTCCTCTAACAAAAATAAATATAAATAAAATAAAAATGAGACCAGCTGTTTAGATTTTTTTTCACAAAGAAAATCACATTTTTTTTCCAGGTCTCTCCTACTGAGTCTGATCGTAACTGCTAACCATAAAGCAAAAAATAAGAGCCTGTGAATAACCCCAACTTCTGTTTTTAATAGCAGATATGGCTGTTCAACATAATCTTACACCTTGTCATATGACTAGCAGGTATAGCTGTTTGATATAGTCTAATACTTTGTCATACAAATTTAACAGCAGATATGGCTGTCTGACACAATTTGATACCTTGTCGTACAAATTTAACAGCAAATATGACTGTTTGACACAAATTTGATACCTTGTCATACAAATTTTACAGCAGATATGACTGTTTGACACAATCTGATATAATCTAATACCTTGTCATACAAATTTAACAGCAGATATGGCTGTTTGACACAATTTGATATAATCTAATAGTAATAGAACTAATACCTTGTCATACCAATTTAACAGCAGATATGGCTGTTTCAAACAATACCTTGCCATATGAATTTAATCGCTATTTGTAATTTGACATAATCCAGTAACTTGGCTTACGTAGAGAACAATCAGACAGTAAAACAGGAAGGAAAAGAATTCTACTTAAAATTTAAAACTGGTTAAATCCAGATCAGATAACAAAACCAGTCAGATGAGAGGAGTAGGAAACTGAACCACCACAGAGACAATTGGGGAGGACCGATGAAGTCCACACAATCGTCAAGTCCATATTTTAAAAAAAGATCCGTCTAAAGATGTAGTCACTGGGGTTACTAGTCCAGAAACATTCCCTACAAGAAGTACATGTATCACAGACAGAAATCAGTCCAAAATTTATCAAAAGGAATTATGATCAGTTACCTAGATTAGAAAAGAGCACAGGGATCAACCCTACAGCTAAATCACACATTACGTTTACGACTAATTCGCAGGAATGACATTAGTCAGGAAACATCACCCAAATTATTCCCAGACAGAAGTCACAGGAATTATTAATGCTGTATTACATTAGTCGGTAAACACCACAGATATCAGTCCTAAAACAGTCACAGTCATGAATTATTATATTAGTCCAGAAACATCACAGTAGCCAGGCACAAGTCACAGCAACAATACTACTCCAGAAATAAGGACCTTCCAGACACCTGTCACAAGTAACATACTCCTATTCGTGGCAAGTATTTAATCAGAGGTGCTTTTATTCGGCTTGACTGATCTGTTTTAGTTCTGAGTGCATGGGTGCAACTCTTGAAAATAGAAAAATGGAAAAAAGCTGGGGTCCAGGCAGCCCCCCATCCCCAGACAAATCCAGGTGAGATGAAAACATTAACTGTGGGGTAAAATATATATGTGTGTGTATGTATGTCAGTGTGTATGTGTCAGTGTGTGTGTGTGTGTGTGTGTGTGTGTGTGTGTGTGTGTGTGTGTGTGTGTGTGTGTGCATGTCAGTGCGTGTGCATGTGCATGTTAGTGTGTGTGTGCATGTCAGTGTGTGTGTGTGTGTGCATGTGTGTGTGTGTGTGCGCATGTCAGTGTGTGTGTGTGTGTGTGTGTGTGTGTGTGTGTGTGCATGTCAGTGTGTGTTTATGTCAGTGTGTGTGTGTGTGTGTGTGTGTCAGTGTGTGTGTGTATGTCAGTGTGTGTGTGTGTGTGTGTCAGTGTGTGTGTGTGCATGTCAGTGTGTGTGTGTGTGCATGTCAGTGTGTGTTTGTGCATGTCAGTGTGCGTGTGTGTGCATGACAGTGTGTGTGTGTGTGTGTGTGTGTGTGTGTGTGTGTGTGTGTGTGTGTGTCAGTGTGTGTGTGTGTATGTCTGTGTGTGTGTGTGTGTGTGTGTGAGTGTGTGTGTGCATGTGGGAGTGTGTGCAGGTTTCCTTTGGTGCATGTTTCACTGAGTGTACTGGCACTGAGGTTTAACCATATATGGTGAGCTACATTCTATCACCATTAATAATTGTGACGTTTTTTTTAAAAATAACATAAATATTCTGAAACAAATCATGTATAAATATGCATGTTTTGAAGACTTTTCCCTCTTGAGGTCTCTCTGGTTCGTTACTATAATATCATCGCATGTAATTGTATTTCTCAGTATTCGCACCTACAGCGCTAGTCAACAAGAATTAGTTCGCAAACATTAAAGTCAGATAAAAACAAATAAACAAACAAAACAACAACAAAAAATACAACTCCAACAAAACTCCAACAAACAAAGAAACAAACAACTACAAAAAAACACAACTGATCAACCCACACAACCCACAAAATCAGCTGGGGTGAGGAAGGATGGAAGAAAACCAAGGAGAAGAGTTAACCAATTAAGCACCACAGGCACACACACATGCACGCACGCACACTCGCACGCCAAACAGCCAGTGAGCGGTAACAAAGAGAGGAGGAGGAGGCAGCCGACATTACCACACTGGACAAGCAAGACATGCACTAGCTAGATCTAGCTCTTCACATCAGAGAATTGGCAGTCAGAACACAGGGATCTGAAAACAACAGGCATGCAAACATGCACAGCTAGTCATGCAACACCACTGCATCGAAACAGTGCTGGCAATTTACCCCCCCCCCCCCCCCCCAAACACATGCACACCTTAAAAGCAGTCATGAGACTGTGACTGCACAAAGTACTTCCACATCCCCTAAAACCTCCATCCAACATTGAAATAGTCCTACCTCCCCTAAAACCTCCATCCAACACTGAAATAGTCCCACCTCCCCTAAAACCTCCATACAACATTGAAATAGTCCCATCTCCCCTAAAACCTCCATCCAACACTGAAATAGTCCCACCTCCCCTAAAACCTCCATCCAACATTGAAATAGTCCCATATCCCCTAAAACCCACATACACCATAATACTTACACAATGGAATCCCCTTGAGACAAAGTGTCTGGAAAAATTATTTTCTCATCACTGACATTCATCTCAAAAGAACAAAACCACAAGGAGTGAATTTGCAGAAGGAGTGGTTTTTTCCCCCAACAAGGCATGGGGTACGGAGGGAGCACCGTCCATCGCTTTGTCTTCATGGGGGTTCCACTGTGATGGGAGATGCAGGCTTTCCCACAGGGTTCCCACATACTTTTCGGAGACAAAGTTCCAGACTTTCTCTCCAGACCAAACAGTTTCAGTGCCAAACTTAATTAAACCTATGGCTATGCTCAACATAAAACAGTGACAATGACAAAGTGCCAGACATTTTCTCCAGACCAAACAATTTCAGTGCCAAACTTAAACTATGCTTGACCTAAAGCAGCAACAAAGTTCCAGACTTTTTCTCCAAACCAAACAATTTCAGTGCAAAACTTAAACCTCTATGCTCAACCTTAAACAGTGGCAAAGTTCCAGACTTTTTCCAGAGTAAAAAGCCCTTCAAAACTTTAAACCTATGCTCAATCTAAGTCCTACAACACTTTTCCTGAAAAAAACTTTTGATGCTGAGGCGATCTGAAAACATGGTCCGCTCACC
The DNA here is from genome assembly GCA_018857735.1 of Alviniconcha marisindica. Classification (NCBI taxonomy): domain Eukaryota; kingdom Metazoa; phylum Mollusca; class Gastropoda; family Provannidae; genus Alviniconcha; species Alviniconcha marisindica. The sequence goes on along the minus strand of JABMCL010001022.1, from coordinate 133,921 downwards.
ACTGACTGAGGCCAGGCAGTTTCTGACCCGTTCCAAATTCCTTTGACATCAATGTTGAGAAGCTTTGTTTGATAAAAAAAATCATTCTGAATTTTGTTTCTTTCTCTGTCCCCCCCCCCCCCCCCTTCTCCCCAGACCAAGTTTTCCATACTGGAAAAGGTCCTTCAGAATTTCTAACTTTATCACTTTCAAAAAGTCCATGGAGTCTTCTTTACACTCTCCAAATAGCCCCACCCCCCTCACCCACACCTTAAAATAAAATGTATGAACACTAGTTTCTATTCATGACAAAAAAAATCTATTAAATCAGTTTTACAAATTTTACAGACAAAACACTCTGAATAGTACCATTTCAAACAACAGCTTGAACAACTGTGCGCACACTGATGTTACCCAGCAGAACCCCAACAACAACTGGTATACGGAAATTCTTAAACTCAAAGCATCTTATGATAAGCTGGCTGAAACTGTTCTTTGCTTAACCAAACAGTAACAGCTACATCTCACAACAAGTGGATTCTGGTAATCTGTACCTAATATGTCAAACAAAAACAACAACAAATAAAGCCTCTAGTAAAAGTAACATTACAAAACATTTGGCACAAAACTAGAAAAAGAAAAAGAAAAAAAAGACTGTTGGCGAGGGTGACAGTATGGAAACAAAAGAACAAACAGAAAGAAAAATGAGACGACCAACTGCTAAGATGACCCGCGAGACATATTCAAATCAAATGGAAGAATGCAACTTTCAGTTTAACCGCACTTTGTCGTGAGTGTGACCCTTGAAATGGGTCACGGTTATAAACTTGGCAAGACCCAGTCAAACGCAACGCAGGTTTTTATCTTCCCTAATTATATAGGAACAAACATGAAAACAGAAACAAGTCTATACACTTTTAACTGTCATCTATTCCATGCATTAACCATCAAAGTTTGAACTTGATCAGAAAAGAACTCGGGACTTTTACACAGCTTTCACTTACAAATGATGATCGATCAGACTGTAACCTTGAAATAGGGCTATCAGGAGAGCTGAAAGTGGTATGAATGGCTGAAGTACTGTAACAGGGTTTGTACAGAAAAACCTTTCAAAATTCACAAACTTTTCACAACTGCAAAAACCCTGTATGATGCCCAAATATGGCACGGAAAAGCAACACAAAGGTCCACAACTCTTCCGCATACGGTGAAGGGAGGCAACCTTTACTGTAGCCTATGGTTGATGCAATCTGTCGGTCAAAACCGATAGGCAGTGTGTTCTTTGTGATTTTGCATGGCTATTTTTATATATATATATTTTTAAAACTACTGTTTGGTCTTGGGAAATGCAATTTCTGAATGAAAAGCCGACAGTTTTTCCCTGGCACTTTGAAGACCACAAAATTCACAAACTTTTGACTTTTAAGGCCTTGAAAAGCGTATCCCATTTTCCCCAAACTTTTAAAGACCTTCAAAGACTGTGCGAACCCTGTGTAAGCACCACAAGCATGAAGATTGTCATTAACCACGCTGTTCTGTTCCAGTGTCCAGTCAAACTGCCGTTACAGAACTTCAGCAGCTCCTCACTGGCCATCTCTCGCCGATCAATGTAATATACACATTTTATTCTTAATTTCAGTAAAAATAAAATAACAGCGAAACACGAGTGGAACTAGAAAGCAAAATGATTTTGTGTCAACTATATTCAAACCAAACCAAAAAGCATAGAAAAACAAAACAAAACAGAAGATACACAAAAGTTAGTCCCTCATCTTACCCACATCTTCTCCCCAGAAAACAGAAGGAAAAAAAAGGGGGAAATAAACGGAAGAAGAACCGAGATTATGTCAAACAAATACAGAAAAATAAATACAAGCAAGGACATCAACATCTTTTCTGAGACACATATACTAGATCCACATACCATCTAAAGCATCCGCAGCATAGAACTGTACATCAAAGTCCGTGTCTGCCCTCAGCTTCTCTAACAAAGGTTTCACCAGATTCTGTAGTGTACTGAAAACAAATCAAAAACAAACACAAGTGGTCGGTAATCAGAGTATTTTACCTTCAACCGAGAATCGTTTCATGGATGTGAGAAACATGGTTTAAGCTACATCTCACTCGAAAGAAAGAAAAAAAGAAAGAAAAAAAAAACGGAAAAGAAAGAAGACACACAAGAACATGGGTTCAGAGGTCATCTCCTATTCTGCCCCCTTGTTCATACACACAAAAAGCTGACTCAAACACAATTCTTTAAAGACCAGGCTCCATGTGGATTTTCCTCACGATTAGTGTGTAACTTCAAAATAACGCCATAGTTGACTTCAACCCCTTCAACAAGTATGCTTGTACCTGTACTGTTAATTTTGAGCAACAAAGTTCATGATTCTCTTTGTGTAGATAAAATCTCAAGCCAGAATTCCACTGTAACAGCAGTTAAAAAGAGAGAAGAAAAAAAAGTTAATGGATGGGGAATAAAGAAGGCAGAAGATGCTTGTATCCAATAAAGCAATGACAATTATAAGCATAACCTGTCTTTGTTGTGAGAGAGAGAGAGAGAGAGAGAGAGAGAGAGAGAGGAGAGAGAGAGAGAGAGAGAGAGAGAGAGAGAGAGAGCAGCAGTTTCATGTAGCACCAGCCATGTCAGCAATGTACGTACAAACGCACTGTAAAAAGCTAGTCACTCATATACAATCAAATGTGAGTGTAGCCAGCCTGCTTGAGAGCAGAGACTAACACTGTATAAAAGCAATCAACGACATCAACGAGAGAGAGAGAGAGAGAGAGAGAGAGAGAGAGAGAGAGAGATTGAATTAAAAAACTTTATTTTACAAAGATTGTACCGAGAAAGAGACATAGCCAGACAGAGACATGGAGATGGAGAGAAAGAGAGATGCACACACACACACAAAACAGACTGAGACAAAGACTTGCAGGGTGTTGCACTCACGACTGATCAAGGAGAGGGGCTAATTTCTGCATGGTCTTAGCCACGTTGAAGCGCACATTGGCCACTGGATCCTGCCCCATTCCAATCACTGTGGGTAGCAAGAGCTTGCTTGTCAGTTCCGGCCCCATAGTCTCTGCTAGCAGCTGAAAAAGACACTGAATCACGTCACCAGGAAGTTTCAATTTTAAAAGAAGAGAGAAAAAAAAGAGAGCCTTTCACTTGTGCTAATAGCCACATTGTTTCTTTTCTTAAATAAAAGTATCTCCGTCAAAACACATGCACACGCATGATCCAAACACATAAAAGGTTTCAAAAGAACACTATTTATAAGGACAAAAACACAATCACAAGTCTGGAACTTATTTTATAATGCTAGCAGTCATTCTTGTTTCAGATCTGTTTTTACATGCACACAGACTGGCACGCATGCACACACACAATTTCCCACCAAACTCAAACTGGATGTCACTTGTTCCATGTATGCACAGACACAATTATAAAGTTAATAAATTATGTCAAGAACTGATTTCTGCTCAGCTTCAGTTGTCAAAATCAACAAACAGGGGAGTTAATTAGCGCTCAAAATACGTAACACAAGTACAACAACAAAGACCCGAGTCGCCTACGGTAACTCTCACCCAGCATGCATGTAAATACACAGTACAGAAACTCCACCAGAGGTACATCCCCCCCAAAAAGGATGCACGTTTCTTAATAAATGCCCCACAAGGATGTGCTTGGGACAACAACAAAAACCTTCGTTGGTTCACACTTGCAGACAGTCTGAAAACACTCCTTGCTCAACACAACCTACAGCCAGACGTACAGCTAGGTTCACACAGCAAAGGTTATCGGCATGCCTGACCGCCGTAAACATGAAGTGAACAATGAAGCTCAGCGGAGGGCAGAGCTGAATGATGCATCTCCGCTACGGTTCTGCCCCTGTGGTAGCAACTGTGATCAGTGCTCAACACACAAGGACGAAAGGTAAGCTCTTGTAACACAGGGAAATGATGGAGAGAGAGAGAGAGAGAGACAGAGACAGAGAGACAGAGAGACAGGGCGGTGGGGGGAGTTAGAATCCCTGAGTACTTACATTGATGCAGAAGAGACAGGTCATTCTATGCAGATAGTTGGGATCACGTGACATGTGCACAACCTTTGGGATGACAGTCTGCTGGGCCCACTCCATTCCAAACTTCTCTACCAGCTTCTTCAGGTTCAGCGTGGCAGCCTCACGAATGGCGTACACTGAAAGTAAAACAAAACACAGCGTGCCCCATTCAGTCAACTCTGTCACACATCTATCCATCAGCCTTCTACACAGTGAATGTAATATGCTGCATGCATCGCTGCTGCAGTAAGACCATGCTTCTTCCCTGCCATTTTAGACACCAGCTAATGAGTTTTCCTTTGCCCTGATATAGTTGTACTGGTTGACTGGGCGCAAACCACCAAGTTATTTACTTACTTATTTCACCCTGATATAGCTGTACTGGTTGACTGGGTGCAAACCACCAAGTTATTTACTTATTTATTTCACCCTGATATAGCTGTACTGGTTGACTGGGCGCAAACCACCAAGTTATTTACTTACTTATTTCACCCTGATATAGCTGTACTGGTTGACTGGGCGCAAACCACCAAGTTATTTACTTACTTATTTCACCCTGATAATTATTGCTACTGGTTGACTGGGCGCAAACCACAAGTTATTTACTTACATATTTCACTCTGATATAGCGTCTGGTTGACTGGGTGCAAACCACCAAGTTATTTACTTATTTATTTCACCCTGATATAGCTGTACTGGTTGACTGGGCGCAAACCACCAAGTTATTTACTTACTTATTTCACCCTGATATAGCTGTACTGGTTGACTGGGCGCAAACCACCAAGTTATTTACGTACTTATTTCACCCTGATATAGCTGTACTGGTTGCCTGGGCATAAAACACCAAGTTACTTACTTATTAATGAGCTTCCACGATACTAGTATCTTTGCCCTAATATTACTGTTTTTAATTTTTCCTTTAAATCAGATGTTTAATAAGGAATTAATTGTTCTTCAGCGAGAAAAAAGAATATTGCCAACTATCTGCAGTACCTCTAATAGTTCTTTTCGTCAAATATCTCTTCTGTTTTGGAGACACTTCAACCTCTCTTTTCCCAAATGCAGTTACCTCCCTTCCCATTAGTACTTTCAGGATCTCTCAAGTAAGCTGTAATGCAAAATATCTGCAAGACCTAAGATTGAATCTTTGTTACAGATGTACATCTCCCATTTCAAAACTCCTCCACTTTAGTTGCAGGAAACTCCATCCATTTCACACAACAACGCATGATCCACAGTCAACTCATTCTTACTCATGATCAATTTTTTGCAAGGGCCAAGCATTGGCATTTGACCATTAGGACAAGAAATTGAGTGAAACACTGCTACGGATGTAATTTTCATTCCACTTCTATCGACAGGCTTGTGATGCTTCCTCACTTCCGTTACCCTTTAACCCTTATTAGTTAGTTAGTCCCCATGGTAGCGAACATACTCACCATGGTCTACCAGCCACGTCATACACAGTGAATTCAACTTCTCGTCAAAGAACTCCACACCCTGCAAAACAACCAACCATGCAAATGATTTCATTACATCTCTCTTGTCAAAGGCTCAAGCTAATAGTGGATAATAAATGCAGCGAACTGGAACTCCCTTTGTATCTTTCCTGCACATTTCTTTTGCCGTTTGACTCAGTTAGCCAACATCATCACATGATATCCTAGAGGCAATGAAAGGGTTGTGGCTAGATGTGGGATAAACAAAGGCTCAAAATCAAACAAACAAAAACCTGGCAACAACACCCCCCTCCCCTCAAAAACATACCAGCTGTCCAGTTAAAAGAGACATGCACTTGATGGTGAGTCAAACCAACGATATCACACGACATCCTAGAGGCAGATGCAGATAAACGCTAGATGTGGATAAAGAAATACTTGGCAACAGCACACATTTCTTCGTACCAGCTGTCCAGCTAAAAGAGGCATGTACTCAATGATGGCCAGTCGGACCCGCCACTTGGTGTCTTCTGCCAGCTCTACAATGGCCGGGAGTAGAGACTGCGACAGCTGCTTGATGCCGATCACCTCGTTGACGCAGTCCAGGTTGGAGATGATGTTGAGTCGCACCTCCGGGCACTCATCCTTCAGCTGACTCAAGAACAGCGGCAAGAGATGCTCTATGGTGCTGGAAAGGAGCAGGACGATGGGTAAGGATGAAGTGATAGTTTCCAGTTAGGGGTTAGTTGCCCGGGAAACACGCTGGATCTGATTTGGAAGCGTTTTGGTTAAGGCCAGTTATGGCTATTACAGCCAGTGTGCAGCCAAAACTGGGTCGGATCCAACTGCCTGCATCTAATTCGGTTCCATTCTCCCAAAGAAGGCCTGGATCATATTGTGCAAAACCGACCCGGATCCAACCTGGATGGCCTGGTCAGGTTTTGGCCAAACAAATCTGCCTGGAAGCAAGCTGGGATGCAAGAATCATCGGGCCCGCTCCTGGCAGAAGGCTATTACTTTCCCACTTTCAAACTCTTCTTCCACAGAGGGCCCTGATCAAGTTGTGCAAAACCAGCCCCGATCTGATCTGGTTCTGGCTGACTGCCACCAGTGTCGGGTTTTGGCTTGACGGATCTGGTCTGGAAACAAGCCAGGGTGCAAGAATCATCCGGCCCGCTTCCAGCCAACACTTCCGAGCCAATCCGGATCTGATCCAGCATGTTTACTGGGTATCTACTTCTTGGGTTTTAATGTCCCTTCAGCTGCACAGGGTTTCTCAGGACGAACCACAGGCCGACCATTCTTTCACAACACTTTGAAACACAAGTCACCGAATTACAAGCAAAATGCTGGACCACAGCATCAGGCACAACACAACATGTTCAACAGCACACACAAGCAAGAAAAAGCACTCCTCAATACTGAATTTCACCCAACTACAACTGCTGCTACTGTGCACCGGAACAGGAGCTGGCCACTCCCGGTCTACATGTATACATTTAGCTAAATGGTGTGTCAACTCAGCAACACGAGAATGTAATCATCAACATAGGACAGGAGTTCGAGTCGCCATACACAACACTGCGCGTGATTTTCACGGATCATTCCTCATCATGTCTGCAATCGAAGGCATTGTAAAAAATGACCCGCAGCAGGCTGGAAAAGTATCGCTGGCGCAAAATTTAATGCAACACCCATTTTGCTTGCATACAGACCGAGGTACAGAGATTTCCAAATCCTGGTTTTGACAGTAAAGTTCATCCACTGTAATGCCAGCCCCCCTCCATACACACCAGCAATGTAAAACAGAAGACAGAAAGAAGAACAAAGCAGGAGGAAGAGAGAAAAACGAAGAGCAAAAGAGGAAGAAAGGAGGAGGAAGAGAGAAAGAGAAAGACTTGTCCTTGCCCAGTATCGGTGAAACCCCCCTGATGACTGCTATGCCAACCCCCCTCCACGCACACAAGCAAACAAAAGAAAAGAAACGTAAAAAAGGTGAAGAGAGAAAGAGGAAGAGAGGAGGAGGGAGAGAAAAGGAAGAGAGAGAGAGAGAAACACTGACTTGTCCTTGCCCAGTACTGCGAGATCCCCCTGATGACTGCTACGTCAACCCCTCTCCACACACTCAAGCAAACAAACAGAAGAAGACAGAAAGAGGAAGACGGACGTGTCTTGGCCCAGTATGGGCAAAAGACCCATGATTACTGCCTGCCTTGCCAACCCCCCTCCACACACACACCCTTAACGAACAAAAGAAATGTAAAAAAAACTAGAAAGAAAGAGGAAGACATGGGCAAAAAAACCATGATGACTGCCTTGCCAACCCCCCCTCCACAAACACACACCAGCAAACAAACAAAAGAAATGTAAAAAACAAGAGAGAAAGAGGGAAACCGACAACAAAAGAAATGTAAAAAACAAGAGCGAAAGAGGGAAGACTGACTTGTTCTTGCCCAGTATGGGTGAAAGCCCCATGATGACTGCCTTGCCAACCCCCCCCCCCCCCCCCCCCCCCACACACACACACCAGCAGACAAAAGAAATGTAAAAAACATGAGAGAAAGAGGGAAACTGACTTGTCCTTGCCCAGAATGGGCGAAAGCCCCATGGCGACTGCCTCGCCAACTCCCCTCCACACACACACACCAGCAAACAAACAAATGTAAAAAAACAAGAGAAAGAGGAAGACTGACTTGTCCTTGCCCAGTATGGGCGAAAGCCCCATGATGACCGAGGCCAAGGCTGACTTGACATGCTGGTTGGCGTCGGCTACCAGATCTTTTACGCATGGCAGGATGTTGGTCATGATGATGTTCTCACGCACGTCCACGGACAAATTCTGACAAAAATCTGCACACAGGTGGAAGGCAAATCTTCCCTTTAAACCGCATCAGATGTAAAAACTCCACAGGGAAAGAAACACAAATTTTCAGAACTGTGCTTATGCTTCAAGGGTTCCCTTGCTTGCACAAAAATAATTTACAGACAGTTATGACGTCAGAGGAGTTGAAGCAAGTGCAATCACAGCAGTCATAGTTAGTTACTTCTTGGACTTTAACGTCATGTCAACCACAGAGGGTCTGGTAACCTCAGGATGAATGACAACACAATCAAAATTCTTTTACAACAGCTCATAACACAAGTCACTAAATTGCAATCAGTCAAAAGCTGGATCACACTTCTGGTCATGATAGTCAACAGCAAATACACCACAGTCAAAAGAAAGCCAAAAACAACACACCAATATTTACACTATACGCACTCTGTGGATCAGCTGAGGCGAGCAGGAGATCACCAATATTTACACTATACGCAGTCTGTGGATCAGCTGAGGCGAGCAGGAGATCACCAATATTTACACTATACGCAGTCTGGATCAGCTGAGGTGAGCAGGAGATCACCAATATTTACACTATACGCAGTCTGGGATCAGCTGAGGTGAGCAGGAGATCACCAATATTTACACTATACGCAGTCTGGATCAGCTGAGGTGAGCAGGAGATTTAAAATCACAGAGACATGTCTGATCCACATGTCAATAGCATTTCTGTACAGCTAAATCCGTTCAAACGTCAGAGCAGTGTGTGTGTGTGTGTGTGTGTGTGTGTGTAAATTACTAGTTTATTATGTAACTTTTGTTTTCAGTAACTGTTCTTTGAGTTTCAAATTATACGTGTTATTGTGTACTGTGATGTGGTTAATGTTCAGACAGGTTTTAATTTCTCTGATGAGATAATAAAGTAAATCTGAATCTTGAATCCACCGTTACATTTCACAATCTGAGAATCTCACACGTTTTGGAGCCGGTCGATTTATATCCTGCGGGCGCTCAACAAGGAAACGCGCATCAATCAGTTACGATAACGAGTCTGGTGGCTTACTCTTTTCCGCAGGCCAACACATGAAATTGCATCACCAGAAAACAGTTAAAAAGTGGGGAATAAAAAAAGAAAAAGAAAAAGGTAAATGGACTAGGATGGCTGAAATTAGGATCAAGAGAGAAATATCTACCAGCAAGCCGACCACAGCACAGAGAAAGAGAGAGAGAGAGAGATAACCGGCTGCTGTTTTGCTTGACATTTTTAACTTATTTCCTCTGCAAGCCCCTTTGGGATGACCTGACAACTCACCTTTGACTTTGTGAGCAGAAGCGGCTCGCACCTCTGCCTCGCAGTCCTTGAGCAAACTCTGGAAGGCCGGCACCAGGTCATTCTTTGTGATCTCCGGGCCCACTGCTTTCTGGAGCTGTTGACACAACACAGCAACAACACTGTGGTGAAGGCTGGAGGAGACATGCCCACACACACAACACCATCCACATACACCCCCCTTCCCCATCCCCCCATGTGCACACACACACGAGCACACTCACACACATGCAAACCTCTATTCGCATACCCACTCCAGTATCTCTCACATCTTTAGCTGCCAGTCTGAGCACTGTAGCTTACTAATGACAATACCCCCCTTTTCTTCCGTGTCTTTTCACCTCAGTAAATAACTCAGCAGAGCTACTAAGTATTTGACCTTCCTCAACCCCACCTCCCAGTGCACACACACATAGGTCTCGTCTCACTCACCTCAGTCAATTTGTCAGCCAATAGGTATCCGGTTCTCCAGGTCTAACCCCTCAACCCCTGTCAATGTGCACACACACAGAGGTCTTGTCTCACTCGCCTCTGTGAATTTGTCAGCCAATAGGTATCCGGTTCTCCAGGTCTAACCCCTCAACCCCTGTCAACATGCATGCAGAGGTCTTGTCTCACTTACCTCAGTGAATTTGTCAGCCACCATGTATCTGACCCTCCAGGACTTGTCCTCAGCAGCCTGTCTGAGGGTAGGCATGACGAGCTGCTCCGTGTCCTCTGACGGCAGGAGGGAGGCGATGCTGACGCAGGCCTCCACAGCGAGCAGGCGCACAGAGTCCTGCGACAAACAGTCAGGCGCTGAAGTTGAACACTTGGTGGTCCAGTCAGAGGGCAACATTATTATTAAAAAAATTCCCTTGTCTGCTACACAGTAAATTTGCTATGGCAGTGCTGCTTTCTGTGACTGTGTGTGTGTGTGTGTGTGTGTGGTATGTATATGTGGGTGCACATGCATCTGTCTTCTGAAGTGCTGTATGCATCTCCTGCATGAATGAAATTGTTTATCCAGAAATGATCAAGGTTCATGGTTTTCAGCTGCCATTGCAAAGCACTTTAGGGCTATTCTCAAGGCGAAGTGCTTGATAAGGAAACTGGAAAGTGTTCATTATCATCACCAAAACATACTTCTTTCTTCCAGGCCATACACCCCGTGACTACAGTGGAAATCCACTCCCCACCCCACCCCCAACACAAACCACTCTGTATGTGACTCTCTCCCACAATACCAGTCTTAAGTCGCAGCTCCCCAACACAAACCACTCCACATGTAACCCTCTCCCACAATCCCAGTCTTAAGTTGCAGCTCCCCAACACAACCCACTCCATATGTGACCCTCTCCCACAATACCAGGCTTAAGTCGCAGCTCCCCAACACAAACCACTCTGTATGTGACCCTCTCCCACAATACCAGTCTAAGTCGCAGCTCCCCAACACAAACCACTCCGTATGTGACCCTCTCCCACAATACCAGTCTTAAGTCGCAGCTCCCCAACACAAACCACTCCGTATGTGACCTTCTCCCACAATACCAGTCTTAAGTCGCAGCTCACCAAAACAAACCACTCTGCATGTAACCCTCTCCCACAATCCCAGTCTTAAGTGGCAGCTCCCCAACACAAACCACTCCGCATGTGACCCTCTCCCACAATCCCAGTCTTAAGTGGCAGCTCCCCAACACAAACCACTCCGCATGTGACCCTCTCCCACAATACCAGGCTTAAGTCGCAGCTGTTGATCAGCTCTAGGGACAGAAATAGCGGCTGGGGCTTGATCTAGATGATTTTCTTTGTTGTTGTTGGAGAATTATGTTCTTTAACTAGTCTAAGCCGTAAATTATCAGTTATATTTTCCTTCAGAACTGTTATTAAATTGTTCAAACCTGGGTTCACATTGCTCCCACCCTGGAATGAAGGATGCTAATGTTATGCGAAAGGACTGACGCGTGGCCAAACAACAAAAAGTGTTTGTACCCCTCCAGAACCCCAGGATGCCGGACACCTTTGTCCAATTTATTATCATGAGAAAAAACACACTGGAAGTCTGGCTAACTCTAAACCCCTGCTGCTGTGGCAATTACGCAGATGGACAACCAAACACTTCCAGGGCCATTTGCTCTCTCAGAATGGGTGCCATAATGCTCAGCAACTTGAAACATCCGCAATTTCAATATTTTTTCCTTTTTTTTTTTTAATCAACTCTTCTTCACTTAACACCAAAATATTCACCTGGGGCTGTGGTTTTCAAAATTATACACATCTCAAAATACCCAAAGTGCAACTCAAGATTCAATTTGTGAGAGAGGGTCACATATACCAGTGACCCTGGTGTAAAATGTAAAACACTGAAAGCAGAGGGGAAAAAATAAAAAATAAAAAATAAAAATAAAAATGCAAGCTGCAAGGGGAGACAAACCTGCTCATCCTGTGCTAGAACAGTGAAGAGTGGGATGAGGTCGGACTTGAGATACTCCGGCTCCACCACTTTGGCAAACTCGCCCAGCTTGCCAGCCGCCGCACGACGCACCATGGGTGTGTCGTCACCGCACAGATTGCGGAAATGTCTGGGGGGACAGGGAAAGGCAGAGTGAACAACAACAGAGGAATACGAGGAGGATAATAAACTGCAGACCGGCTGAAGACCACAACCGTCACCTGAATGACCGTTTGAGGCAGAACTATATCATTGGTGGGAGCTGCCACAAGCATCTTTTTTGTCGCGACAAAACACGTCTTTTGTCGCCACAAAAGTAAGACTGCCGCAACAAAGCTTTGGGTGTGACAAAATTACATTACAACTGTGTTTGTCGTGACGAAAGTTTTGTCATGACAAGCATACATTTGTTGTAACAAACACGTGTTTGTCACGACAAAAGTAAGCTTGTCGCAACAAATCTTTTGTCATGACAAATATTTATTTATTTTTGTCACAACAAAAATATGTTTGTCATGACAAGCGTACTTTTGTCGCAACAAAAGACATGTTTTGTTGCAACAAACATGTGTCTGTCACGACAAAACTTTTGTTGTAATAAAAATACTTGCGCGGCTCCCACCAAACTATATTTAAACGCAGAAGACAACAAAAAAGAGGTTAAGTTACCCCCCACCCCCTGTCCCACACACACAGATGTGCATGCACACCCAGAGGCTATCCACCTACAATACAATGACACATACATACCGTACACATACATGAAAATGGGGACTTGCACCTGATAAACCATTAGCTGGATGCAGTGTAGAAGCTAGAGTAGATAATTGCAGTCATCCTTTCAACAGACTACATGTGTCTCACAAAGCTAGAGCAGATAACACACATGTCTCACAACGCTAGAGCAGATAACTCTGGTCGTCCCTTTAACAGATTCTGTGTGTCTCACAAAGCTTGAGCAAATATCATGTCTCACAAAGCTAGAGCAGATAACTGCAGTTGCCCTGTCAACAGACTCCATGTGTCTCACAAAGAGCAGATAACTGCAGTCGTGCCTTCAACAGATACATGTCTCACAAAGAGCAGATAACTGCAGTTGTCCTGCAGACTCCCTGTCTCACAAAGAGCAGATAACTGCAGTTGTCCTGTTAACAGACTACATAACTGCAGTCATCCCTTCAACAGACTACATAACTGCAGTCATCTCTTCAACAGACTACATAACTGCAGTCATCTCTTCAACAGACTACATGTGTCCCACAAAGTCCAGCGTGTGTATGGATGAAGGGATGGGCTCTGGACCTAATTTCCATAAAATTTTGTGAGGAAAACCTGACAATCAGAATCATTAAACTTTAAATGCGGCAGTAATTTGAGAAAGTCTCATGGTCATCAAGGTTACACTCACTGTCGCAGCTCAGCCTTGACATTGGTGGACACGCGTGCATAGCAGCAAGCAAAGAGGCCGCAAGCCGAAGTTCTTGACGTGAACCAGTCACCTGAAAATCAAAGTTACCTCTTCATGTTAGCTGTTCTTTGTTAACAAGACCTGTGACATCGCAATGGGTTTGAATTTTGTTTTCTTTCTTTCTGCATAGTATTGTTATCGTGTCCTGTGCATATGGATTAATTACGTCCTGGTCTGGTGTGGGTATTGTAGCAACATATGCGACTTAGGTACACACAATTAATTAAATTTGTGTGTATGTGTGTGTGTTAGGTACACATGATTCATAAAATGTATGTGTGTGTGTGTTAGGTACACACAATTAATTAATTGTGTGTGTGGGTGTGGGTGTTAAGTACACATGATTAATTAAATTTGTGTGTGTGTGTGTGTGTGTGTGTGTGTGTGTGTGTTAGGTCCACATGATTAATTAAATTTGTGTGTGTGTGTGTGTGTGTGTGTGTGTGTGAACCGTTTTGACCAAACAATCACTATTCATGTTGTGGTTGCGGCTTCTTGTTGCATTTCCCTGTAATGGTGTGCTGTCAGCACGAGAACTGTATACCGAGTAGTGCGACAAATTGTTTACCTGTGTGTTTGGACTTTCACCTGTTCTTACTAATACTATCACTGTCTTAATTTTTTAAGTATGAGCCTGTCTGATGGCACTGCCCCCTGTGGGATGAATAAAGTGGCAGTGAATTAAACTGAACGGAACATCAATACACTATCCAGCCAAGCAACAAAATAAAATGCAAGAAATAAGCCATCAGAGCAGAAATAGTCATCCTTAACAAACCACCCCACGCCTACCGGTTGACAGAGAGAGAGAGAGAGAGAGAGAGAGAGAGAGAGAGAGAGAGAGGAGAGAGAGAGAGAGAGAGAGAGAGAGAGAGAGAGAGGTAACAAATATAAAAGTGCAACTGACCTCCAGAGAGACGCTTGACGAGCGGAACGAAGTGGTTCTCAAGGTCGGATTGGCTGTGCTGAGCTGCGATGTTTCTCAGTGACTCCACTGCTTTATCACGTACCACTGTCTCTTCTACAGTTGCCAGGCTTTCCAGCGGAGGCTGAACACAAAAACATCAGCTTGGTTTTTACATTGTGATCTTGAATTGTAACGTATGCATACAGAATTAGGAGTACGAGTTGGTATGGCTATACATTTTGCGTGCCCACAACTCCAGGAATAAAATTAATACGTACTTTGGCGGAGTTTGTCGTTATGTATCTTGTATTAATTTTACTCGCATGCCAGGTCAGTTACCACAGGGGTTTCAGCATCTTAGGTAGTTCGGCTTGAGCAACGTCTTTCCAGTTCTACTGAAATCAACATTCAGCTTTGCTGGGAGTTACTTCCCAGACGCAAGAACAGTTCTAAAATGCAAGCACAGTCTTGAATAATGGTTACACCAAAACACTGCTCCTTTCAGTTTCACTTTCAAAACAATCATCTTAATGAGCCCAAACCCACTGACCTTCCTACAACGTTTTGTGGATGTATCAGCTCCATGACTAGCACATTATCACTGGCGAGAGCTGCATGCCACAAGTATCATTTTTTGTCGTATGCTTGTCGTGACAAGCATATTTTTGTCACGACAAAACCAATTTTGTTGTTGTGACAAGCACGTGTTTGTCGTGACAAAAATGATACTTGTGGCAGCTCCCGCCAATGATAACACAGCGCAGCAAGAGGCTTATCATCTAGTTATCAAACAGCGATGCTTTTTTCCTCTCTCTCTCCCTCTCCCCAAACTTACAAACAGTTGTTTCACTGATGGAACTGGAAGTCTTTGCTCTTCAAAGGACAGCAAGCCCAGCAGGTTCTTCAGATCAAAATCAATCCAGAATTTAGCACCAGAACTAGGACTTGAAACGCTACACCTTTGACCAATAGGTGTTGGAACCATGTCCTGGCCATCTGAACACAAGCACAGATCTGTTTCAGTTTCAGCGTCCAGACCCAGGGTTTCATTCCAGTCAAAGGTCTTTTGACCTGGAGCGCAAAACGCGGACTGGGCTACGATGTCCCCACTGACACACGCTGAATACCCAGGTAGAGTTGCCTGGCCCAGCAGTCCCATGCCTTCATGGCAATCCAAGCCTTCCAGTTCCCGGTCCATCGCCTTGGTTATTTCCTGAAGTCTCAAACTTTAACAGCAAAATGCTGGGCCAGCTTGAAGGTTTGGCTGGAGGTCAGGAGAAACACAGGTACATGTATACACCGCTCCAGCAAAAAAAAATGGTCTATCCTTTTTTGTGACTTTTCATCAGTTAATCTCAGTGATCTCACACACACTGGTCCAATTTTTGTTTGTATTTCTTTTGAAAGGTTTGTTTCCTAGGGGTCTAAAAGTAACAGTTGTTTTCACCATTGTTATATGGTATATATCACGGCACTTTTCAAGGTTCCTCCTTCAGAATTTTCTTCAGTTCTCTTACAAAAATACAAATGGGTGCTGCACAACAGAAGAAGCAATGCACCATGCTTTTCCCATTTCGCGCAACATCTTCAAATCAGTCATCATTGCATTTGCAATGCATCACAAGTGAAAACCCACTGTTTCTCTTCGCTTGTTAAGGTCACGGCATGTGCATGATCTACACAGTCAGCGCTACACTGGGGACGAACGTTGCCGTCCTCTTACGCTCTTGCTTGCAGCCAGACACTGCTGACTAAAAACCGAGCTGAGCAACACAAAATGATTCCAGTGTTTTGCAGCAGGCTCGGTGAGTGGAGCACAGCCAGGACTCCGATAATTAAAATGACTAAAATAGCAACGTTTGTTCCAGCACTCTACAGCTAAGCTGGTTTCCTGCAGAAAGGCAGGGTGTAAGTACGATGACGAAAGCAGATGTTGCCTGGTATTAGTGGTAAGCCCAAGTCATCCCACAAATCAATCAACG
>JABMCL010001022.1:105000-115000 GCA_018857735.1 Alviniconcha marisindica | reverse complement strand
GTGTAGCATCAGGTGTACTGTAAGTTTCACATTCATTCACTTAATCCGCTGGGATCTCACGAATCTGTCCCTACCAGTACTTCTCTGGGAACAGCAACTTTTGTGTGTGGAATGACTGATGACTGCTTATACAGAGCTATTCTCCGCTCTCTTGAGCAGACCCATTGCGCTTGCATGTGGTTCTACATGAGTGACTAGCTTTTAATAAATTAATAGCGCTTAAAAAAAAAAAAATCCACCGAAGTGTACTTACAGCGCTGGCAATGGCATGGCTGGTGCCACATGAAACTGCAGCCGTCTCGGCGCAAGTTCTGTGTACGCCACACAACCAAGCAACTCAGCTTGTCAACAAGAAGCCTAATCAACCAATCGCACCCAAGGACCAAACAAAGTACCTGTTACACTTACAGGACTGGGCCTGGTCTGCAGCTGACACAAACAACACTGACACAAGACAGTAGCACACAGAGAACAGAAAAATGAAACCAAGAATACACTGGCAATGACAGCATAGAAACCAGCACTTTACCAGCAAGCAGTGCACGTGCTCAGGGCCTCCGACCAGAGGAGTGAAACTGCCCAGCTGCTCAGCCAGAGCCAACAGCACCTCATCCTCATCATAGATTGTATCTGAAAACAAACCACAACACTGTTCATCAGGAGAGTCCACAGTGCCACGCCGAGTGAGAGCACTTGCTCTCGAAAGCCAAACCTGTAAGTTTAAACGCAGCTCAGCAAGGTTATCGGATGGACGTTGAGCGAGGTCATCAGATGGATGTTCAGTGAGGTCACCAGATGGATGGGTGACCACTACAATTACATGCTAGGCTTCACGCCTGCCCCCCAATTTCTTTTGAGTCAAACTCAAAGTCAAACTCTGTGTAGAATCTACAAACTTGTACAATTTACAAAGGTTCCCCATGCGCGTACGCATGCAAAAATATCACATACGCATGTCAAAGATCTGGTACAGTCGTAGTCCATGTCAGAATTTGGTGGATTATGGAAACATTAAAATAACAGAACGCACTGAGAACACGGATATGGCTCATTAATATGAACATGGTGAATCTACCTGAAACTCACAGAGAGTGGAGAATAAAGCTTAGTGGAGAACAGAGCTTAAAAAAAAGAGAAGAAGTGATCAATCAATCATTGAGTCAATCTCTGTCAAGTTTACGGTCGTTACCAATTTGTGGTACATGGCCTCAACACCGCCCACCACCTCACTTTTTCAGCTATTCACTGAGAGTGGGACAGCCTTGGTAAAAATGTAAACAGAAGCAACTGAACATTTGTACCGTTAACACTGTGTACAGGGATCATTATCACTGGTAATGTTTCACTATCAGCATAGACCATGTTGTTTTCATACCTGTCAAGAAATGAATGAGCTCAGTCCGAGTGCGCTCCACTCCCAAAGCAAGGGCGATGGTGGACAGCTTCTTGATGCTGTTGAGGCGCAACTGTATAACACACATGGAACAATTGGAGTTAAAAGATCTGCCATTGACACTGTGATTGTGAATAACACTAACATATACCGACAACATAAATTATTACTGTATTGCTATTACAGTATTAAAAAAACTATTAGCATTACAGTATTACTATTAGGAATCACAACTAGAAACAGAACTATGCAGAAAAACAATGTATTTTATTTTTAAGCAAAATAAAATCCTGATCCAACTGCTCAAACCCACATTACATGGAAATTGGTATTACTGTTATTTTTGTGTTAATGATAATTGTATGCAAAAAGAGAAGAGTTTAGTATATTAGTACTATTATTATTACAGTTAACAGTACTACTATTATTAGCAATATTATTACTAAAAGTATGACTATGAGTCTACAGTCTTTATTTTATTTTATATTTATTATAATTTATATTTTATTTTAATGGTTGCTAACTTGCTCAACTAATTTTGGAAGGCTACTGGGTTTTTCCAGTTATGCGATGCACCACTCAGCTCTGGATAGTGGATACCACATTTTATGTTTGACTTCGAGTCAGCACATTTTAAAATCCAGCAACAGTGTTTTTTATTCAGCACTCTGGTGCCAAATCCATATCTGTAGACTTCAGGCTCACGAGTCATTAGCTTACTTACTAAAAGTTACTTCCGCCCCCCCCCCTTTTTTTCTTTCCAGATGGAAAGTTTGAAATTAAAACTGTCGGTGTCACAAATGAGACTAATACTGTTACCTGTAAGTGTAACAGTAACAACCACAGACCAGTGTTAATCACACTTTAACTATTTAAATTTTAAGGTTTTGGGGGTCAGACTTGGTGTGTATGCTTAGTATTACTATTACTATTATGTGGTAGACTGGTACCACTGGTAGCTGCAATCCCAGAGGATCATGCTGCAACTGCAGCTTCAAAGGGTCCCAACCATTATGCAACTGCACAATGTACCACTGATTTTAACTAGTTTAATAAGTGACTCTCTCTGTCTCTCTCTCATCTTAAGCCTGTTCTTAAATGGGCGAATGTTTGTTTGCTGAACATACTTCGGACAGTTCGATGAACTACAATTCGTTTCTTAATTGAAATTTTACTTCGCCGAACATTTCCCCCATGCCTGAAAAAAATTTTGGTTTTTTTGGACAGTTTTTAATGAACTCATTTTCTTCGTTCTCTAACTGGCTTATTAATGAATGGCAAGGTTTGGCCCTTTAACAAGTTGCCATTGCCGGCAGAAGCGCAGCAGACAGCATGATCCAAAATGTCAGGTCAATATATTTTAATCATCCCTCACATGGTAATTCAACTAACTACTGTATCATTCTGGATCCCAGAGACAAGGCTGCACCTCCCACAAGTCAACAAATAGGGCAATTCCCTCTGAAGCGAGTGAAGTACTGACACTGAAGCGTCATCCATTTGTTTTTGTTTTCTTCCTCCTCCACAGGAGAGCTCTGCTCTCAGCCAGTCAGAGGCAATGTTCGTCGAACTGGGTGAATGTTCCCAGAACATGTTGAGCGAAGCCTTCTGAACCCTGAATATAGCTTCATCGCAGTTCAACGAATACTCCCAACTAGGTTTGTGAAACAAAAGTTCGCCCAATTAAGAACCAACTAGGTTCACTGAATACTTCCAACTAGGTTCGCGAACAAACATTCACCCCATTAAGAACGGCCTTAACAGTTACACACATAACAAAGTCAAAGTGTCAGTAACATGGTCACATACTTATTTACTGTGTGAGTCATGCACTGACCTGCGCTGTAACAATTAACATGTACTGCCAACCAGTCTCAGTGCGTCTGGGTCAAATTATATGCATATAATATGGGTTGTAAGTTTGTTGTGTCAGGCACAAGCTTAGTCTTACTGTTACAGTGTTAGACTAGAGCATCAGATAGGCTTGTTTTTTTGTAATGATTAAATGATTAACACTACATTCTTTATTCTCAGGAAACTTGTACTGTGTCTGTGACTGGATGGTGAAGTGATATAAGGTAGACTGTGGACTATGGATAATGGAGGCATCCAAGTCCAACATAGATACTCCACAGTCCACATCCAGTTTTTTTTTCTTCTTCTCCAGATGAATCACCCGAATACAGATGAATGAGAATCCAAATTAAATGGTGTCGAAGGTATAACCACTGAGTGAGTGACTGTCAAATTTCACGACTGTCATCAAACAATAGTACACACAATAATTTAAATTGGACCACCTACTGTTTTCATTATGTGCCAGAGAGTGAGAAGCAGACTACGATAGTACTAATGCTACTGGCTTCAGTGTAATCCAAAGTGTGTACAGTGACAGTGTAGCATCATGATAAGATTAGGATCATTTGTTTTTAAACACCCCCCCCCCCCCTCCCAGTTTCAAGTATTATACTTACTTAAAATACTAGTTATAACCTTTATAGTAAAATTCTTCAGTTGTGTTTGTGACTCGATGAGTGTGACCCCTGTCTATCAAGTATCATTGCATTTTGAGTCAATCCAACTACCCTTGACAGATTGGAAATCAAATGACTTATAAGTGTCAGTATCATTATCATTAAATGATGAAAATGTGTATCACTTTGTATTAACTATTAAACTTTAAAGCCTAAACCAAGTTAAAAATAAAATAATAAAAAAAAGAGAAAAATTTCAGGATTTATCATTGTGTTATGCTAAAGATAAAAGAATGATAAAGAAAGATCTACACTATCTCTAAACCAGTCAATCACTTGCCCTGATATAACTGTAATGGTTGACTGGGCGTAAAACACTAAGTTACTTACTTACTTACACTAAGTTACACTTACAGTCAATCACTCTAGTCATCACCCTGTACTACTACTAGTTGTACTGTTGTAGAACTTTGTACAAATTTAGTAATTACTAAATACAAGAGAATGAGAATAATTTTTCAGTGTTTTGATTTCAGTTACTTGTCTAACTACAGTTAGATTTTGGTAGTAATACTAGTATGGGTACTTTTAAAGTTTCAGAATTTGGCAGAAGCCTAAACCAGTGCAAAGCTTTAGATGTACTGACAAAAAACCCTGTTTAGAACTCCTACTCTCAGTCCTAGGACTGTTATATTTAGTTTAGAAAGAAAGTATGACATAGGTCATAACTGTTTTCAAAACTCAATACTCTAAAGTCTATTTCTGAATCACTAAATGAAAGTTTCATGATTTATGCAACTTTGCAATAAGTAATAAATAACAACAGTTAATTAAGTTATAGAGAGAAAATCTTTTTAGCAAAACAAACTCAATGCGCTAGCACTAGTTTTTACTACAGACGTGTACAGTCCTACTCCTAACTACTAGTACTACTTGTACAGTCTACACACCATTCGCAATTTATGCACATCTGATAGAAATTAGCACTCAGCACCTCATCACACAATCAGATGATGCCTAATTCTGGCCACATGGAATCTATAAAAGTAAACCAATACCGCGCAATGGTGTTGCAAACTACAGTTATAATTTATATAATAATATTAACAGAATAATACTAATTACTATACAAGATCCTTCATTTTTCAGCAGCGAATGGCTGTCAGGCCCTACAGGCCAACAGGGTGCAGTGAAACTGATTTACTTCATGGGGTAGGGTAAATTTATACCACAAGTAGCTATAGATCAAGTCTACTCCAACGTAATTTTATAATTAGGGCAGGCTGCTCTCCATTCCATTGAAGTCCAACATTCCACACAGCCACAGGGGCTTGAAGTTGAATTAACTTGAGACTTAAGTTCACTTACAAATCTAATCACAAAATAACGATGACGAAGTAACTGTTATACAGCATGCACAAAATTAACTTATTTTCTACAATAATCAGTTGTCAGGAACATGTCAACATTACAACTATATAGATACAAGTTACATTCCGAGAAGAAGCAGCTCTTCTGGATTAACCCGAATTTGAGCTGCTGAAAATCCCCCAAACCGGCAAAAGTAACTTTCATTACAAAATTAAAAGACTGTCAATCAAAACGACGAAGCTGCTTCAGACGTATGGCATCAGCTAACATTTCAACCGATTTCGCATTCTTGTACAGCAAAAGTGGCCGGCGAGTCTCACCCCGGAACGAAAATGGTTGCCAAAACACACGTTCGAACAGGAAACCTACTTTGACATTGCAAATCTGCTTGGAAATGGCAAGTTTAGATACTGATGCTTCATATCAAAAGCTCGAAAGGCAAGTAAACAATGAAAACGTTACGATAAAAGTACCTGAACATCCTCATTTCGTAGTTCATCGATCAGAACTGCGATCGGATACAGAGAATCATCCCCAGGGTCGCTAGACGCCATGTTGAATTTGAAATCTTCCCTGACGTCATTCACATAACTATCAAAATGTCGATTTTTGCTAGATTATGAACGACAACGTAACTCGAACAAATTATTGACGGAAAGTGTGTTGAAATATTGCTCATACCCAAATAAATTAAAGTAATTCAATATTATGTGAAAGAAAACTTCGTCCGTTTCCGGATAAAGTCGGAAACGCTCGTCTCCATCACGGGAGAGAATTGCCTTCATACAAACTCGGAAGTCTGCCGGAATTCTCTCCCATGCGCCCTTGCGTAATTTGTATACTCTCTCCTTCTCTCCCAGTCTCTGTCTCTGTTTCTCTCTGCTTCTCTCTGTGTGTTGAAATATTGCTCACACCCAAATAAATTATAGTAATTCAATATTATGTGAAAGAAAATGGTTGCCGTTAAAAACACACGTTCGAACAGGAAACCCGGAGGCTACTTTGACATTGCAAATGGCTGCTCGGAAATGGCAAGTTTAGATACTGCTGCTTCATATCAAAAGCTCGAAAGGCAAGCAAACAATGAAAACGTTGCCGATTGTCAACTGTCTGTCTCGCGCGCTCGCTCCGGCTCAGTCACGCTTGTTTTGAGCAGTAGCAACAGCAGTAACAACAACAGCAGAGAAGAAGAAGAAGAAGAAGACAGGAACACAAGCCCGTGGGAGTCTTCCAAGCATTGGACACACAAACAACATAGCTCAACCAAACACAAAAATCTGAAACAAGAATGTCGTGGGCCGTCACTGATTTTCATTGTCACTGTCACTGATTTTCATTGTCAGCTTGATAAAGTGGATTACCCCGAAAATTCGCATGTTGTGTTTTGTCCTAATTAATTGCGTTCGGCCTTTGAACCGGCCTTCTCAGTACTAGTATGTGTTTGGCGGATCAACCAAAAACAGAATAAGTGGCTTAGCTCTCCATCTTATTTTTCATCCCTTTTCACCGTTTAATTGTTGTTTAAGTGTCATTTTGTAGCTTCATAAAGGGGGTTACCACGACTGAAAATTCGCATGTTCAGTGTCTTTTGTTCGGCAGTCTAACAAATAGCGTCAGTTCCGGCCGTTTTGAACCTTTTAATTACGATGTGTTTGGATCTAGCCCATGTCGGAAATATTGCACTGTAGAGCATGATCAGCGTTCTAAGCCACTGGCACACACACACACACACACACAACACACACACACACACACACACACACACACACACACACACACACACACACACACACACACACACGACACACCACACACACACACACACACACACACACACACACACACACACACACACACACACACACACACACACACACACACACACACACACACTCACACACACACACACACACACACACACACACACACACACACACACACACACACACACACACACAACACACACACACACACACACACACACACACACACACACACACACACACACACACACACACACACACACACACACACACACACACACACAACACACACACACACACCACATACACACACACACCACTGTGAGCACACACACACCACACACACGCACGCACGCACGCACACGCACACACCACACACCACACACACACACACACACACACACACACACCACACAGCACGCACGCACGCACGCACGCACGCACGAACACACGCACGCACGCACGCACGCACACACACCACACACACACACACACACACACACACACACGGGGGAGAGGAGGGAAGGGAGAGGAGGAGGAGGGAAGGGAGAGGAGGAGGAGGGAAAGGAAGGGTCATGAGTAGGTCAGTGACAGTAAGATGAGTGGACTGGAGTGGCGGTATGGAAGGAGGGAGACGGGGGGGCGGGGGGAGGGGGGGGGACGCTCTGGTAGGTGAAGAAGGCTGGGGTACTAGCTACCATGTCGCTTTGAAGAGAAAGTCCGTTGTAGTTGATGAAGACAGCTGCGAAGTGCGAGTGTGCGTCAGTGTATTTACTCAGAGAGAACACACAGAAAACTGACAATGCTACTCTTTCAGGTGAGTTCGGTATCTGTGTATGTTTGTTTGTATATGTGTGTGTAGAGTCAGGGTGTGTGTGTGTGTGTGTGTGTGTGTGTGTGTGTGTGTGTGTGTGTGTGTGTGTGTGTGTGTGCGTGCGCGCGTGTGGGTGTCAGTGGGTGCTGCGTGTGTGTGTGTGTGTGTGTGGGTGTGTGTGTGTGTGTGTGTGTGTGTGTAGTGTGTGTGTGTGGTTGTGTGTGTGTGTGTGTGTGTGTGTGTGTGTGTGTGTGTTGTTGTCTGTCTGTGTTGTGTGTGTGTGTGTGTGTGTGTGTGTGTGTGTGTGTGTGTGTGTGTGTGTGTGTGTGTGTGTGTGTGTGTGTCTTGTACCGTCTTTGTCAGTTGTAAGCTGACATGAGAAAATTTGAAACTTAGAAGATGCGTAGCTTTTTGCATTCCTTTTATTGCCCGGCCAGGCTGTTTGTTTTAATAATTCTGCAGCTTATGCTGAACCAACTTTCTCAAAATAGAACAGATCTAGGGAAATATACTAACCAATGCGACAAAACACAAGGAACAATTAAACACACAAGCGCTTTCAACAGAGAGTCTTCGTCAAGTGTCAGAAGATAGACTAGAAAATAATGAAAGAAGAAGGAAGTAAAGAAGAAGATAGACAAGGAGCTGATGTAAAACATTGTTAAGAATCTACGTATACGTTCTTAGCATTTTATTTTTATTTTTGATATCAACTCCTTGTTTATCTTGTTCTTTACTTCCTTTTTCATTTATCATTTTCTATCTATCGAAGACTCTCTGTCGAACTCGCTTGTGTTTTACTGTTCCTTGTGTTTCGTCGTCAGTATAGGTGAGTACATTTCTCTAGAGCTGTTCTCAATATTTTGTCAACCTCACCAGCAGTTGTTCACTCATCTACACGAGCGCTTTCCACAAAAACTGTCTTCTTCGGGTGCAAGAAGTAAGTAAGTAAGTAAGTAAGTAAGTAAGTAAGTAAGTAAGTAAGTAAGTAAGTAAGCTGATGTTTTACGCCCAGTCAACCGGTACGGTTATATCAGGGCGAGCTGATGTTTTACGCCCAGTCAACCGGTACGGTTATATCAGGGCGAGCTGATGTTTTACGCCCAGTCAACCGGTACGGTTATTTCAGGGCGAGTGCAAGAAGATAGACAACAACAAAAAAGAGGACAGAAAAGAAGGACTTCTTTTGTTGTCTGTTTTCTTGCACCCCGCGCAGAAGATAAAATTTTTTTTGTCGAAAGCGCTTGTGTATTATTGTTTCCTCGTGTTTCGTGGTATTGGTGAATGCATTTCCCTAATCTGTTCTATTTTGTAAACCTCACCAGCAGTTGTTCACGCATTCCTCGGACACCCAACTTTCTCAAAAACAAACAAACAACAACAACAACAACAAAACTTGAAACAAAATGATTGCTAGCGCTCTGAAACAAGATTCAAACACATAAAGTAGAGAGAATGTGAGAGTGAGATTTAAAAACAACAACAAAAATTACGTATTTATTTTATATTTATTGTTGTTCAAGTTAAATGTACCGTCCTGAGCCCATGTGTCAAAGGAAAATTAAATTCTTATGCTTTGTATATTGATGAATAATAAAGATCTGTTTGATTTATTTGATATTTACTGTTATTTTAAACATACCTTCTTGAGCCCTTGTGTCAAAGGAAAATTTTCGTTTCTATGCTTTGTATATTGATGAATAATAAAGATTTATTTGATTTGATAAAAAGGTGCAAGAGAACGCTATTTATCAGAACAAGACAAAAAACTAAAACAAAACAAACAAACAAATAACAACTAATCAATAGCGGGTTTTTTAAACCTCTTTATGTGTTCGCCGTTGCATACATTTCTCGCCAGCAAGAATATTTTGTATATCGTGTGTTTGCTAAATGAGCACATTTAGCTGCATTGCGAATAAACAAATTGATACAACAGAATATTTAAATAAACTCAATCAGATAATCAGTTATTGCTCAGTAAAGAAAGAAATCAGTAAGTCAGCCAATCAGTCAATCGGTCAATCGACGAGGAGGCGACTAGCAGGTCTGCTGCTGGTGTTATTCAGTCTGTGATAGATAGCTAAAAACAATAATTAAAATAATTATTCATGAAGCGCAAAATCTTGTCGGTACACGCGCGAAGTCATATGCGCCCGCGCGCGCACATCCACACACACACACA
>JABMCL010001022.1:95000-97500 GCA_018857735.1 Alviniconcha marisindica | reverse complement strand
CATATCTGCCGTTGCTACAGTACTACTAATAACCAAGACATTCACAGTTAAATATTATTACGGAAGGCTATAGACAAATACAGCATCAGTAAAAATAAAAGAGAGAGAGAGAGAGAGAGAGAGAGAGAGAGAGAGAGAGAGAGAGAGAGAGAGAGAGAGAGAGAGAGAGAGAGAGAGAGAGAGAGAGAGAGAGAGAGAGAAGAAGACAGACAGACAGACAGACAGACAGACAGACAGACAGACAGACAGACAGACAGACAGAGAAAGACAGACAGAGACAGGAGAGACAGAGGAAGAGAAGGAGGGGAGGAGAGAGAGAGGGGAGGAGAGAGGGGAGGGAGGAGAGAGAGACAGAAGAGGGAGAGAGAAGCGAGAGAGAGAGAGAGAGAGAGGAGAGAGGAGAGAGAGGAGAGGAGAGAGAGAGAGGAGAGAGAGAGAGAGAGAGAGAGAGAGAGAGAGAGAGAGAGAGAGAGAGAGAGAGAGAGAGAGAGAGAGAGAGAGACTAGGCCTCACTCGCAGGAAAGACACTGAGAAAGACACTTTCCATCTTCCAAAATACTCAGATCTGTCTCACGACTTCCAGCCCACGGCAGTATAAAAATCCAGAGGACGTACTTTGGTGGAGTGTCAGCCGGTTTGGCCTAGCGGTAAGGCGTTAGGCTGGTAAGCAGAGGACCTCGGTTCGAATCCGCTTCGGCTCTCCTTTCTCATCAAAGATGGAGGTCTGTGGACACTGTCTTGTGACTTTGTCCCTCACAATTATGAAACATTAAAATGGCTCTCATCGCTGCCCATCTTAATGTAGAAGTCATTCTGGTGATGACAGCCGCGTAGCGATAGGTATATAATCTCCCTCTTCCCCCACCTCCATACCCTCTTCCCCCCATTCTCCCCGTCCCTAATAAGCCTCGTGGTTTCTGTGGACGTTAAGCACCATGTTTACTTACTCTACTTACTTACTTTGGTGGAGTTTATGTACCTTGTATTTTACTCTCGTGCAAGATGAGAGTTACCGCAGGTGATTCGGGTCTTTGTTGTTGTGTTTGTGTGTCGTCCTTCGAGCGCTGATTAACTCCCTTCGTTTCTTGATTCCAGGGAAATAACTTTAAGCTTACCCAGGCACAGACCTTCCAGAGTTGTTTCCCCTCCGCGTTGGCGCGTTTGGTCCGTTGAAACCTACGCTGGACAGCAAAACAATTCATAGCGAAAACTTAATATGGTCGACGTCTTGACTGATTTTAGGTACAGCCTTCATCATACCTCAGCAGTGTCGTGTGAGACCCGAGTTTGGCAACTTCACCACCTTGTGGGACGATCAGTCTCAGAAACCGTGAGTCTTTGTGGCTGCCTGTTTGTCTGTCTGTCCTTTGCCTGTCTACGTGTGTTTTTCCCTCCGCCTGTCTTTCGATCTGATGTCTGTGCCTGTGTGTGTGTGTGTGTGTGTGTGTGTGCGTGCGTGTGTGCGTGCGTGCGTGTGTGCGTGTGTGCGTGCTTGCGTGCGTACGTGCGTGCGTGCGTGCGTGGTGTGTTGCTGTGTGTGTGCATGTGTGTGTCTGTATGTGTTTGTTGGTGTGTCTGTGTGCGTGTGTGTGTGTGTGTGTGTGTGTGTGTGCTGTGTGTGGTGTGTGTGTGTGTGTGTGTGTGTGTGTGTGGTGTGTGTGTGTGTGTGTGGTGTGTGTGTGTGCGTGGTGTGTGCGTCGTGCGTGGTGGGCGTGTGTGTGTCTGTGCATGCGTGCGTGTGTGTGTGGTGTGTGTGTGTGTGTGTGTGTGTGTGGTGTGTGTCGTTGCTGTGTCGTGGTGTGTGTGTGTGTGTGGTGTGTGTGTGTGTGTGTGTGTGTGTGTGTGTGTGTGCGTGCTGCGTGTGTGGGTCTGGTGCGTGCGTGCGTCGTGCATTGTGTGTGTGTTGTTGTGTGTTGTATGTTGTGTGTATGTGTGTTGTGTGTTTTGTGTTGTTTGTGTGTGTGTTGCTGCTGATGAGTGTTACAGTGTGTGTGCGTTAGCTTATTGTGCTGGTGTGCGTTGTGCGTGATATGTGTGTACGTGCATGTGTGTTGGTGCGCTTGTCGTGTGGGTTATCTTATATTACGCTTGACTTTACATTATCAGCTTTATTGTTTTATTTCTTATTTTTAATACACATTATTTTTATATACATTACGTGTTAGCTTATTTCTTTTTTCATACACATTTTATATGTGTGTTATACTATGCTTGTTCAGCGCTTTGAACTGCAAGGTAGGCGCTTTACAAATTTCGGTTATTATTATTATAAACAGCATAAAAGCGTTTTTGATACAATACAGCGTTATCAGAGTGCTATCATGTGCTAGGTTCGTTTTTGTTTTTAATTTCCATACGTTCCTTTTTTCTCTAGGAATTGCTTGGAGGTCCAAGGGCTGATTCGAGAGACCTTCAATGTTTTCACGGACACCGAGACAGCATAAAGCCTTTTTTGATACAATACAACGTTTTAGTTTTTTAATTTACATACGTTCCTTTT
>JABMCL010001022.1:82500-87500 GCA_018857735.1 Alviniconcha marisindica | reverse complement strand
CCGTGCTCCCAACTCATGTTCGCGAACAAATGTTCGCCCAGTTAAGAACCAACTGTATTCGCCGAATACCGTGCTCAACATGTTCGCGAACATGTTCGCGAACAAATGTTCGCCCAGTTAAGAACCAACTGTATTCGCCGAATACCGTGCTCCCAACTATGTTCGCGAACAAATGTTCGCCCAGTTAAGAACCAACTGTATTCGCCGAATACCGTGCTCCAACTATGTTCGCGAACAAATGTTCGCCCAGTTAAGAACCAACTGTATTCGCCGAATACCGTGCTCCCAACTATGTTCGCGAACAAATGTTCGCGAACAAATGTTCGCCCAGTTAAGAACCAACTGTATTCGCCGAATACCGTGCTCCCAACTATGTTCGCGAACAAATGTTCGCGAACAAATGTTCGCCCAGTTAAGAACCAACTGTATTCGCCGAATACCGTGCTCCCAACTATGTTCGCGAACAAATGTTCGCCCAGTTAAGAACCAACTGTATTCGCCGAATACCGTGCTCCCAACTATGTTCGCGAACAAATGTTCGCCCAATTAAGAACGGGCTTTAGCTGACAGTTTCTCGAGACCTGTGGCGTTATGAATTATGGCAGCGGTTGGAGGAAGGAAGGCAGACTCCAAGCACTGGTTTACGACACCCTTCCTTCAACCACTGCCGTATTTAGTTACGTCATAGGGTCCAGAAAACTGTCAGCTAACGAGCAGTTTTTTGTTGGTGCTCAAACAGTAGTAAGTTTGTGACAAACAACTCAGATTATATCAGACGTTTGTTTTATAACTGACCATGTTGCTTAAGCCAGCTCAAATCAAACCAAAATCGTTTGAATCGAGACGGAACTCATTTTTTAACCCGCGGTGGATGCGTCTCATGTTTACGTGCGTGCTTGGGCGCTAGGTTCCTTCCACAGTCTTATCAGTACCCGAACCTTTCGGAGGGCGCTGACCGCGTCGGTGGACAGTTGCGCGGAGATAAAGAGTACGTGCCCCTTCAGTGGCGTAACTAAATCTGGCAGAGTTTGGAGGAAGGTGCCGGAAAGCGATGTTCGGAGTGTGGAAGGAAGGATGTCGTAAGGCAGTGCTTGGAGTTAGCGTCATCCGTGGACTCTTCGCACCAGTCGCATCATCAGGAGGGAGGGGCACAGTGACAGGACTGCGCCCCCTGCCACCACGCTGCCTGGCACTGCGTGCATCCTCCGGGGCTCTTGCCGAACACGTTGCCATGGATACCGCTCAGGTAATCTGGAACGGTAGGACAGCTGGTGTGAGTGGTCTTTTGTGCGCGATTTTGCACGCGCACGCGTGATTCTTGTCTGTTTGTGTTCGTGTCTCTGTCTCTGTTTCTGTCTCTCTGTGTCACTCTCTCGATCTCTGTCTGTCTGTCTGCCTGCCTCTGTCTCTGTCGAACTGTCTCTGTCGAACTGTCTCTCTCTCTGTGTCTCTCTGTCTGTCTCTGTCTCTCTCTCTCACACACACACACACACACACACACACACACACACACACACACACACACACACACACACACACAACACACACACACACACACACACACACACACACACACTCCCTCCCTCCCACCCTCACACACCACCCACACACACACACACACACACACACACACACACACACACACACACACACACACACACACACACACACACACACACACACACACACACACACAGGACACACACACACACACCACACACACACACACACACACACACACACACACACACACACACCACACACACACACACACACACACACACACACACACACACACACACACACACACACACACAAACACACACACACACACACACACACACACACACACACACACACACACACACTGACTTCACGTCCAGTTGCTTGCATTTCCTGTCTTTATTGATTTTTTCCCCCTTTCCGTTAATAAAAATAATTGGAAGCCTTCACGCCACGGGCCTGACTCTAGTAACGCTATTCACAAGATTCCTGACCGATGACGCTGAATAAAGAACTGCCTTGAACGAATCTTCCGGTTTTATGAGCAATACATCCGGAAAACAAACAAACAAAAAACAAAACAAAAAAACACTCAAACGAGAAAGTGTGAAACGAGTCAGTGCAACTCCGCTAGACTGAATCAGCCAAGGAACGGGTGAACAACAGCTGGTGAGGTTGACAAAATAGAACAGCTCTAGAGAAATGTACTCACCTATACGACGACGACACATAAAGAACAATTAGGCGTGCATATCCGGACTAAAAACTCACTTGCTCATGACAGCTTTCTGCCAGTAGGATTTCTGCAGTCCTCAGCCCCACCCCACGTGAAATGTGCTTCCCGAATGTTTTAGCTGTCTCACGATCGCTAAGAGAGAGAGAGAGAGAGAGAGAGAGAGAGAGAGAGAGAGAGAGAGAGAGAGAGAGAGAGAGAGAGAGAGAGAGGAGAGGGAAAGAGAGAGAGAGAGAGAGAGAGAGAGAGAGAAGGCATAGAGAGAAAGTGGTGGTGTGTGTGTGTGTGTGTGTGTGTGTGTGTGTGTGTGTGTGTGTGTGTGTGTGTGTGTGTGTGTGTGTGTGTGTGTGTGTGTGTTTTAGCGTAGTTATAGCAATTGCTTTGTACACTGCTTTATAATTAATTACGTGCCTGTTTTAAATTATTGTAACGTGTTTATGTTTTATAATGGTTATTTTATTCGCTGTATTTACAAGTACTTGTTTTATAATAGTGTAATTTATTAAGTATGTATTATGCGGTTGCTTGTATATGATATGTTGGTAAATGTAAATGGTATGTATTATGCATATGTATGTGAACAAGCGCGTTGAGCTCGCTCACCGGGGATAGCACTATACAAAATGTATGTATGTATGTATGTATGTATGTATGTATGTATGTATGTATGTATGTATGTATGTATGTATGTATGTATGTATTATTATTTATAACTAGGCCTCATTTTGGTACCCATAGCGACTACGCTGACTTGGTGGAAGATTTGTCCATCAAACTCAAACATGTTCAAGGTGAGAATAAGTTCAGCCAGTCGAGCTAGGGTGGTTGTATCAACTGATCAATCAGCCAAGGCTAAATACGGCAGGGCCCATGTATCGACACACGGCAAGTGGAAAAGGCTGTGCAAATTTATTTGCGTGGACTAACTGCTTCAAACGTGCCTGTCATCGATTGTCTTGTTAACTGGTTAACTGGTTAACTGGTTACTCTCTCTCTCTCTCTCTCTGTTTATATAAATACATTATTGTTAGGGCATAAGCCGCAAATGCACAGTGAACACACATCATTTTTATTTTTTTTAGCAAACCACCACCACCACCACCAACAACAACAAAAACAAAACAACAACAAAAATCAAAACAAAAAACAAAAAACAAAACAAAAAAACCTGCACGAACTCGTCAAGAATAAAGCAAATACCAAAAACGGACCTTACCCACAGCTCCGTCACTGAATGCGTCATAGGAAATGACGTAACTGCCTCCATTTGACCGCACGGAGAAATTCTTATAGGTGGCGCTGACGTGTGCGGACCCGTTGTAGTACTGTACGAACAGCTCGTACTCAAACCAGGGTACAGTCAGCACGGACATTTTCTCCAGGCCTGGGTAAAAACAATGTCCTAAAGTAAGTAAGTGAACATGGTGCTTAACGTCCACAGAAACCATAAGGCTTATCAGGGACGGGGAGAAGTGGGGAGGGGAGGGGTATGGGAAGGGGGAGGAGGGAGAAGGAGGAGATTATATCCTGCTGCTATTATGGTAAGTAAGTGAACATGGTGCTTAACGTCCACAGAACATCATCAAGGCTTATAGGGACGGGGAGAAGATTTTGTGGGTAAGTAGGAGGTGGAAAAATAGGAAGGCGGGAGGGAGGAGGGGAGGAAGGAGGGGAGAAGGAGTTATATCCTGCTGCTATTATGGTAAGTAAGTGAACATGGTGCTTAACGTCCACAGAAACCATAAGGCTTATCAGGGACGGGGAGAAGTGGGGAGGGGAGGGGTATGGGAAGGGGGGGAGGAGGGGAGAAGGAGGGAGATTATATCCTGCTGCTATTATGGTAAGTAAGTGAACATGGTGCTTAACGTCCACAGAAACCATAAGGCTTATTAGGGACGGGGAGAAGTGGGGAGGGGAGGGTATGGAAGGGGGAGGAGGGAGAAGGAGGGAGATTATATCCTGCTGCTATTATGGTAAGTAAGTGAACATGGTGCTTAACGTCCACAGAAACCATAAGGCTTATTAGGGACGGGGAGAAGGGGGAGGGGAGGGGGTATGGAGGTGGAGGAAGAGGGAGATTATATACCTATCGCTACAGCGTCACCACCAGAATGGTTCCTACGTTAAGATGGGCAGCGATGAGAGCCATTTTAATGCTTCATTAATTGAGAGGGGCAAAGTCACAAGACATTGTCCACAAACCACAAAGTATTTTGAAGAGAAAGGAGAGCCGAAGCGGCTTCGAACCCAGGCCCTTCTGCTCACCAGCCTAACGCCTCACCAGTAGGCCAAACCGGTTCACGCACAATGTTCGCTTCAGTCGGTTAGTTTAAGTACTGGCGGTATAAAGGCTGAAGCACGAAGCATTTTCAATGAATATTCATAAGGCGAGATCACCAAGGTAACCGGGATCGAATGCGAGGTTTATGAGCGCTAGGCTACCTACAGTGTCTGCTTGCAGACGACGAAAACCTTTGCACGCTCTCGCCAGTTTTGCACACCCCAGCCTCGCTTTCGATCTCGTGCCGTGTCGTGTCCCAGTTTATTCAGAAAGAATAAAAAGTATGCTTAACCCCTTAACTGCCCCAGAACGTACAACTTCCAGGCTGAAAAGTGCGCATACGCGCCTGAAAACAATGTATTTCCTGCTCCTATAACGAATCTAATTTCAATAGTGTGGGTTTTGATGAAAATCCTTTCACATGCTAATGCGAAAAACATACAAAAAGGCTTAAAGATTTCAAATTTCCTACTTTTATTGGTT
>JABMCL010001022.1:72500-75000 GCA_018857735.1 Alviniconcha marisindica | reverse complement strand
CGGAATCGTCATCATCATCATCATCAACAGAAACGGGGAGAGAAAAAAAATCATCGACAATATCGTCGACAAAGCATTAAGCATTACTGATAGCATTGCAATCATTTCGACTTTCTTAATCATCATCGTCGTCGTCGTCGTCCCCATCATCATCATCATCATCATCATCATCATCATCATCATCATCATCATCATCATCATCATCATCATCATCAAGCAACAAATACCGCATTACAGCAATCAAAGGCAGACCACTAAAGAACTATAACCTTTTCGAAACCTATTCTGCCCAGGAAGGGTCCTCTCTCTGTCTGTCTGTGTGTTTGTCTGTCTGTCTGTCCGTCAGTCCGTCCGCCTGTCTGTCTGTCTGTCTGTCTGTCTGTCTGTCTGTCTGTCTGTCTGTCTGTCTGTCTGTCTCTGTCTCTGTCTGTCTGTCTCTGTCTCTGTCTCTGTCTCTGTCTCTCTCTCTCTCTCTCTCTCTCTCTCTCTCTCTCTCTCTAGCAAGTACTGGCTGTTAGATAGGTCCAAATGAACCTAACGCTGCTATCCTTGAGTATTAAAGTTTTCGAGTTCCTTTCGAGTTTTCTCTCTCCAATGCGAAGTGCAGAAGTGCAAGACGGACGATCTGCGACACTAGCCGTTGTTCTGTTAGAGACCAGTTCCGTTACACGTCACTGACCAAACCAAGTTTAGAAACCGAATTTAATATCAAGAGAGCATTTTTGAACAACAGGCACATTTCCTAAGAAAAAAAGAAAAGAAAAAAGTCGAAATTTGTTTTCAAAATGTTCCAAACTTAGTGAAGAAGAAGAGTAGCGGTAGCACTTGTAGTAATTGGATTTTAATGTCCTGTCAACCGCACAGGGTCACTTCAGGACAGTCAAACTCAGGTCATAAGCAAATACACATTTCTAAACTCTTCTCACGTATATATCAACCCTCTGTCAAGTCAATCTACAAAACCAATCACTTCGCAAACATAAAACCGACATACACAAACATGAGACACAAATTTTCGAAGAGTTAGTCCCTTCAGTATTACCCCTGTTAAAAGAGCACATAAGGCTAGGACATGCTGGTATCGTCGACCATTCCGTCTAATTTATCGATATCAGGTTAAAGAAAGAAAAGAAAAAAGAAAAGAAAAAAGAAGAAGAAGAAGGAATGGACCGATACAATGTAAAATTAAAAAATGTTATATAAATGCATAATGGTAAATACCAGTGCCATATGGCAGCAAGCTGCACATACCACCGACCAACTATCATCTCCTAGCTGCTCAACAAGAGCCATACAAAAAAGCCTAACCCTTAACGAAAAATATTTGAGAGTTTTCTGGAGAAAAAAGGTCAGGAGAATGGACGATTTGCAGAAAAATGACAAAACAGAAAGAGCAAGAAGACTAGGCAGAAAAAACAAGAGAGGAGATAGGAAAGGGGAATCAAATGACAGCCCTGAGATTCCAGACAGAAGGGAGACATCAGACATCCCCGGCTTCCATTACGGGATTGAAGAAGAAGAAGAAGAAGAAGAAGAAGAAGAAGAAGAAGAAAGAAGAAGAAGAAGAAGAAGAAGAGGAAGAAGAAGAAGAAGAAATAAATAAAGAAATAAATTAAGCAACAGCAGCAAAAACAGAAAAGAAAAGAAAAGATGAGACAACATTGGTACAGCAGTCACAACATAAAAGCAACAACGACAGCAACAGCAACTAATCACATTAAAAGCAACAAACAAGGGGGTTAATTAAACGGTCGAAAGACGTCACACAAACACAACATAGACCCGAGTCGCCTACGGTAACCATCACCTGGCATGCAAGTAAATACTGGCTAGGCCACCTAAGCTGCACGACGGGTACATCCTTTGAGGAGTTTATGCACCTTGATGACGTACCTCTGGTGGAGTTTATGCACCTTGATGACGTACCTCTGTGGAGTTTATGCACCTTGATGACGTACCTCTGGTGGAGTTTATGCACCTTGATGACGTACCTCTGGTGGAGTTTATGCACCTTGATGACGTACCTCTGGTGGAGTTTATGACCTTGATGACGTACCTCTGGTGGAGTTTATGCACCTTGATGACGTACCTCTGGTGGAGTTTATGCACCTTGATGACGTACCTCTGGTGGAGTTTATGCACCTTGATGACGTACCTCTGGTGGAGTTTATGCACCTTGATGATGTACCTCTGGTGGAGTTTATGCACCTTGATGATGTACCTCTGGTGGAGTTTATGCACCTTGATGATGTACCTCTGGTGGAGTTTATGCACCTGATGATGTACCTCTGGTGGAGTTTATGCACCTTGATGACGTACCTCTGGTGGAGTTTATGCACCTTGATGACGTACCTCTGGTGGAGTTTATGCACCTTGATGATGTACCTCTGGTGGAGTTTATGCACCTTGATGACGTACCTCTGGTGGAGTTTATGCACCTTGATGACGTACCTCTGGTGGAGTTTATGCACCTTGATGATGTACCTCTGGTGGAGTTTAT
>JABMCL010001022.1:57500-65000 GCA_018857735.1 Alviniconcha marisindica | reverse complement strand
GTGTGTGTGTGTGTGTGTGTGTGTGTGTGTGTGTGTGTGTGTGTGTGTGTGTGTGTGTGTATGTCTGTGTGTGTGCATGTGTGTGTGTGTGTGTGTGTGTGTGTGTGTGTGGTGTGCGTGTGTGCGTGTGTGTGTGGTGGTGGAGGGGATATAACGAGAGTCAATCAATCAAACCGAACAAATAAAAGAAAGAAACTAGAAAAAAGAAGAAAAAAAATCGCGATAAAATACCGCATTTTGTGGTTTGATTCCATTCCTTTCCCCTCCGCGGCACACAAAGCGTAGCGTACAGCTACAACGCCTGCATGAGCACGACAGAAAAAGAAGTTCTAATCCTCAGCGGATTTCCGGATAGATAGCCGTCATCCTTCGACCGTCTAACGATCAGTGTCTGTCCTCTCTGGAACCTCTAGCCGCCCCCATAGACCGCCTCGCTCACATCCGCCGCATTCGCCGATCCAAGCAGCTCATTGTCTGCGTACAATTCCAAGGTAGCTCTAGCTCCCTCACTGACAACGTCAGCGATGACGTGGACCCAGTAGATTCCCGTGAAGGGAATGACGTGGGCGCGTTTGCGTGGCGTCATAAGCGTTAGCGGAGTCAGCTTGCACGACGTCAAAGAGGATTGCCTGTCCGTCAGCTGGGCTGGAGTTGGTGATGTGAGCGGTGAAGTAAGCGGTTGCTGAGCATTTTCCTGGCGGAAGGAAGCGTTATGCGTAGGGCATAGTCAGAGAGAGAGAGGGAGAGAGAGAGAGAGAGAGGAGAGAGATCTCTCCCCGACCACGCACACCCCCACACACACACCACACACACACACACACACACACACACACACACACACACACACACACCACCCACACACACACACACACGAAACACACACGCAAACACACACACAAACACACACACACACACACCACACACACCACACACACACACACACAACACACACACACACACACACACACACACACACACACACACACACACACACACACACACACACACACCACACACACACACACACACACACACACACACACACACACACACACCACACACACGACCTAACACTTCCACAGACACATACTCTTTTTCTTTTTTTAAATTGGGCAATGCTATCTGATTCATCTGGGTATCTTGGTACATTCTTAATCCCATTTCTGTCTTATCAGGTATAATCGATTTGAAACAAAATTTAATGGGAAAACCACCTCTTTTTTTTTTCTTTTTTTTTTTACACTGCACAGAAAAGGGGCAAATTTCTCTAGGCTTTGTGTGCAAACCAAACCAAACAGTTGTATCTCCCAGCAGGCCTAGACTCATGATTCATTCACCGAAGAAGTAATCATTCTGTCACAGAGATCACAGAGAATCACAGTCCATAGGCTATCACTGAACAATATTTTGCATAATATACAACCAGGCCCACACTCACTGTGTCACTAAAACAGCATTTTTTTCCTTGCAAATAGTCTACCAGGCCCACACTCACTGTGTTTAGCCTGTCACTAAAACAGCATTTTTCACCTTGCAAAAAGGCTACCACGCTCAGACTCACAGTTCATAGACCGTCACTGAAACAGTATTTTGCGAATAGGCTTCCAGGTGCAGACTTGTAGTCCATAGACTGTCAAACAGTATTTTGCAAATAGGCTATCAGGCCCAGGATCAGAGTTCACAGCCTGTCACTGAAACATTATTTTGCAAACAGGCTATCAGGCCCAGACTCACAGTTCAAGACAGTCACTGAAACATATTTTGCAAATAGGCCACCAGGCCCAGACTCACAGTTCAAAGACAGTCACTGAAACAGTATTTTGCAAATAGGCTATCAGGTCCAGACTTATAGTCCATAGTCCGTAGACTGTCAAACAGTATTTTGCAAATAGGCTTCCAGGTCCAGCTTACAGTCCATAGACTGTCAAACAGTATTTTGCGAATAGGCTTCCAGGTCCAGACTCACAGTTCATAGACAGTCACTGAAACAGTATTTTGCGAATAGGCTTCCAGGTCCAGACTATAGTCCATAGCCTGTCACTAAAACAGTATTTTGCGAATAGGCTATCCAGGCCATCAGGACTGTCACTGAAACAGTATTTTGCAAATAGGCTACCAGGCCCAGACTCACAGTTCAAGACAGTCACTGAAACAGTATTTTGCAAATAGGCTATCAGGTCCAGACTTATAGTCCATAGTCCGTAGACTGTCAAACAGTATTTTGCGAATAGGCTTCCAGGTCCAGTCTTATAGTCCATAGACTGTCATAACAGTATTTTGCAAATAGGCTTCCAGGTCCAGACTTATAGTCCATAGACTGTCAAACAGTATTTTGCGAATAGGCTTCCAGGTCCAGACTTATAGTCCATAGACAGTCACTGAAACAGTATTTTGCAAATAGGCTATCAGGTCCAGACTTATAGTCCATAGTCCGTGACTGTCAAACAGTATTTTGCGAATAGGCTTCCAGGTCCAGTCTTATAGTCCATAGACTGTCATACAGTATTTTGCAAACAGGCTTCTAGGTCCAGACTTATAGTCCGTAGACTGTCAAACAGTATTTTGCAAATAGGCTTCCAGGTCCAGACTTATAGTCCATAGTCCGTAGACTGTCAAACAGTATTTTGCGAATAGGCTTCCAGGTCCAGACTTATAGTCCAAAAGACTGTGAAACAGTATTTTGCAAATAGGCTTCCAGGTCCAGACTTATAGTCCATAGACTGTCAAACAGTATTTTGCGAATAGGCTTCCAGGTCCAGACTTATAGTCCATAGACTGTCACTGAAACAGTATTTTGCAAATAGGCTATCAGGTCCAGACTTATAGTCCATAGACTGTCAAACAGTATTTTGCAAATAGGCTTCCAGGTCCAGACTTATAGTCCATAGTCCGTAGACTGTCAAACAGTATTTTGCGAATAGGCTTCCAGGTCCAGACTTATAGTCCATAGACTGTCACTGAAAGAGTATTTTGCAAATAGGCTACCAGGCCCAGACTCACAGTTCAAAGACAGTCACTGAAACAGTATTTTGCAAATAGGCTACCCAGGTCCAGACTTATAGTCCATAGTCCGTAGACTGTCAAACAGTATTTTGCGAATAGGCTTCCAGGTCCAGTCTTATAGTCCATAGACTGTCATACAGTATTTTGCAAACAGGCTATCAGGTCCAGACTTATAGTCCATAGACAGTCACTGAAACAGTATTTTGCAAATAGGCTATCAGGTCCAGACTTATAGTCCATAGACAGTCACTGAAACAGTATTTTGCAAATAGGCTATCAGGTCCAGACTTATAGTCCATCCAAGACTGTCATAACAGTATTTTGCGAATAGGCTTCCAGGTCCAGACTTATAGTCCATAGACTGTCACTGAAACAGTATTTTGCAAATAGGCTATCAGGTCCAGGCTTATAGTCCATAGACTGTCACTGAAATAGTATTTTGCAAACAGGCTATCAGACCCAGACTTATAGTAGTACATAGACTGTCACTGAAACAGTATTTTGCAAATAGGCTATCAGACCCAGACTTATAGTAGTACATAGACTGTCACTGAAACAGTATTTTGCAAATAGGCTATCAGGTCCAGACTTATAGTCCATTGTCCGTAGACTGTCAAACAGTATTTTGCGAATAGGCTTCCAGGTCCAGACTTATAGTCCATAGACTGTCACTGAAACAGTATTTTGCGAATAGGCTTCCAGGTCCAGGCTTATAGTCCACAGACTGTCACTGAAATAGTATTTTGCAAATAGGCTATCAGACCCAGACTTATAGTAGTACATAGACTGTCACTGAAACAGTATTTTGCGAATAGGCTTCCAGGTCCAGGCTTATAGTCCACAGACTGTCACTGAAACAGTATTTTGCAAATAGGCTTCCAGGTCCAGACTTATAGTCCATAGACTGTCACTGAAACAGCATTTTGCAAATAGCCTTCCAGGTCCAGACTTATAGTCCATAGACTGTCACTGAAACAGCATTTTGCGAATAGCCTTCCAGGTCCAGACTTATAGTCCATAGACTGTCACTGAAATAGTATTTTGCAAATAGGCTATCAGGTCCAGACTTATAGTCCATAGACTGTCACTGAAACAGTATTTTGCGAATAGGTTTCCCAGGTCCAGACTTATAGTCCATAGACTGTCACTGAAACAGTATTTTGCAAATAGGCTATCAGACCCAGAATTATAGTCCATAGACTGTCACTGAAAGAGTATTTTGCAAATAGGCTATCAGACCCAGACTTATAGTCCATAGACTGTCAAACAGTATTTTGCAAATAGGCTATCAGGTCCAGGCTTATAGTCCACAGACTGTCACTGAAACAGTATTTTGCAAATAGGCTATCAGACCCAGACTCACCCAGCCTGAACCTGGCTGGCGGCCAGCTGTTTTTCAGTGCTGTACTCTCGGCCCGAAGCTCTGCGATTTGCCTAGCATGCGTTTGCAGCAGCGCTGCGATTTCTGAGTTTAATGGATCATCCACACGACGACGACGACGACTTTTGCTTGCATTTCCGGTGGTGAGGACAGCGGCTCCCAAACCCACTGTTAGTGTTATGTACGATGAAAGGATTCCGTGCGAACCTGGCACGACCATTTCGACGAGTAGACGTATACGTTTCTGAGAGTGTTTCGGCCTTTAGAACAGATTGTACAGTGATAAGGCATGGTCTCGTAAAGTTAACCCCTTCACTGCCCAAGCTTGTAAAAATTCCTGCGCTGAAAAGTGCACACATACACGCCTGCAAACAGTATATTTGATGGTCCTATAACAAATCTACTTTCAATGCTGTGCGTTTTATGATAAAAACCCTTTCACATGACAGCGCGAAAAAGAAAACAAAAAGGCTTCAGGTTTCAAATTTCGCATTTTTATTGGCCATTTTTTAAGCGACATCATGGCAGTGAAGGGGTTAATATTACCCTGAGCAGCATCAGCGGTGTATACAGTATTGAGGATACACTGAGACCTGAATCTGACAACAGACAACAGACACGGAGACAGGAGCGATCAGTTTAGGATCACTAGTAGCAGGACTGCATGACACGTAAAGTCGTTCGCTCCAGCGGGCATTCCTACACACAGTCAACACGCAGGCACATAAACACTACATGCAACCGCTGGAGATGGGGTGGGGAGGGCAGGGGTGCTGGTGCTAGGGGTGGTGGCAAACTCCAAGACATTGTTTAACGACATCCTTCCTCCAACCAATGCCACAGTTGATTACGCCATAGGTCTCGAAAAACAGTCAGCTAACGAACAGTTTTTCGTTGGTACTGAAAATTATGGCAGCAAGTTTGTAACAGACAACTGAAAGTTAAGTAAGTAAGCATGGCGCTTAAAGTCCACAGAAACCATAAGGCTTATTAACACGGAAAGATGGCTTAATTGTGAGCCGGTTTGGCCTAGCGGTAAGGCGTTAGGGTGGTGAGCGGAAGGACCTAGGTTCGATACCGCTTCGGCTCTCCTTTCTCTTCAGAAAGGTTGTGGTTTGTGGACGCTGTCTTGTGACTCTGTCCATCACCCCTACTGAAACATTAAAATGCTCTCATCGCTGCCACCTTATGCGGGAATCATTCTGGTGGTGACAGTGTAGCGATAGGTTATAATCTCCCTCTTCCCCATCTCCATACCCCCCCCCCCCCCCCCCCCCTTCTCCCCGTCCCTAATAAGCCGTACGGTTTCTGTGGACCTTAAGCACTATGTTTACTATCGAGATGGAACTAATTTCATACCCGGGACGGACTTTCCCGATGTTCACGTGCGTGCTTCGACGCTGATGTTGCTTCCACACTCGAATTTTTCACAAATTTTACGGAGGGCGCTGACGGCTTGAAACAGCAGGACAACTTCGGTGGTAACTATAAGTAGACATGGTGCTTAATGTCCCCAGAAACCATAAGGCTTATTAGGGACGGGGAGAAAGGGGGTTGGGAGGGGAGGGGGTATGGAGGTTGGGGAAGAGGGAGATTATTACCTATCCTCACGTCCCACCAGAATGACTCCTGCATTAAGATGGGCAGCGACGAGAGGCATTTTAATGTTTCATTAATTTGTGAGGGACAAAATCACAAGAGAGTGTCCACAGACGACAACTTTTGAAGAGAAAGGAGAGCCGAAGCGGATTCGAACCGCGGTCTCTCTGCCTCCCAGCCTTATGCCTTACCGCTAGGCCAAACCGGCTCACTCTCTTTTCTCTTCAAAAGTTCTGGTTTATTTAGACACACTGTCTTCGTGACTTTGCCCCACACAATGAATGACACATTGAAAAAACCGGTGATGGTCAGGAGTAGGGGGTAGGGCTAGATTTTACCTTTGTCAAACGATTGCTACGTGTCAAATAACAGAAAAAACACGGTGATGATCAGTAGTACATTGTCTTTGTCACTTTGCTCCATACAATGAATGACACATTGAAAAAACCCGGTGATGATGAGTAGTACATTGTCTTTGTGACTTTGCCCCACACAATGAATGACACATTGAAAAAACACGGTGATGATGAGTAGTACATTGTCTTTGTGACTTTGCCCCATACAATGAATGACACATTGAAAAAACACGGTGATGATGAGTAGTACATTGTCTTTGTGACTTTGCTCCATACAATGAATGACACATTGAAAAAACACGGTGATGATCAGTAGTACATTGTCTTTGTGACTTTGCCCCACACAATGAATGACACATTGAAAAAAACGGTGATGGTCAGTAGTACATTGTCTTTGTGACTTTGCTTCACGCAATGAGTGACACATTGAAAAAACCGGTGATACATTGTCTTTGTGACTTTGCCCCACACAATGAATGACACATTGAAAAACCCGGTGATACATTGTCTTTGTGACTTTGCCCCACACAATGAATGA
The DNA here is from genome assembly GCA_018857735.1 of Alviniconcha marisindica. NCBI lineage: Eukaryota > Metazoa > Mollusca > Gastropoda > Provannidae > Alviniconcha > Alviniconcha marisindica. Next base: position 58,123 of record JABMCL010001022.1, on the reverse strand, counting down.
CACACTGAAAAAACGGTGATGGTCAGTAGTACATTGTCTTTGTGACTTTGCTCCATACAATGAATGACACATTGAAAAAACCGGTGATGATCAGCAGTAGTACATTGTCTTTGTGACTTTGCTTCACACAATGAATGACACATTGAAAAAACCGGTGATGATGAGTAGTACATTGTCTTTGTGACTTTGCCCCACACAATGAATGACACATTGAAAAAACCCGGTGATGATCAGCAGTAGTACATTGTCTTTGTGACTTTGCTTCACACAATGAATGACACATTGAAAAAAACGGTGATACATTGTCTTTGTGACTTTGCTTCACACAATGAATGACACATTGAAAAAAACGGTGATGATCAGTAGTACATTGTCTTTGTGACTTTGCTCCACACAATGAATGACACATTGAAAAAACCGGTGATGATCAGTAGTAGTACATTGTCTTTGTGACTTTGCTCCACACAATGAATGACACATTGAAAAAACCCGGTGATGATCAGTAGCTCCGTTGGTTATCGAAGCTCCAGCGCGCTCTGACCAAGCCTGAGTAAAGCTACAGCAGCCGCAAGAGCAGCGCTACCCATTCCTACTCAAGTGTGCGTGGTCATTTTCGTGTATCT
>JABMCL010001022.1:30000-37500 GCA_018857735.1 Alviniconcha marisindica | reverse complement strand
TCTCTCTGTGTCTCTGTCTCTCTGTCTCTGTCTCTGTCTCTGTGTCTCTGTGTCTCTGTCTCTGTTTCTGTCTCTGTCTCTCTCTCTGTCTCTCTCTGTCTCTCTCTGTCTCTCTCTGTCTCTGTCTGTCTGTCTGTCTGTCTGTCTGTCTGTCTGTCTGTCTGTCTGTCTGTCTCTCTCTATCTCATCTCTCTCTCTCTCTGTCTATCTGTCTGTCTGTCGTTGTCTGTCTGTCTGTCTGTCTGTCTTGTCGTCTCTCTCTCTCTCTCTCTCTCTCTCTCTCTCTCTCTCTCTCTACTCTACTCTACTCTACTCTACTCTACTCTACTCTACTCTATCTCCCCCCCCTCTTCTCTCTCTACTCTACTGTACTCTGCTCTCACTCTCTCTCTGCTCAGCTTCCTACAAAATCAGTTAATGTAAAATGACAGCAAGAACAGTAAATGGTAATATTCTAATAATGGCAAATTAATACTGACTGAGTCAGTGAGCTTTTCTTTACTTGCTCACTGCGGTACATGGAACCCAAAGGCTAAATAATCTTCTGTCGTTGTAACTGGGTGATCTGTGTGCTACCTCTTCTTGTTTCCTTTCCAGGAGTTCCAGAAATAATCGACCTCTACTTGGACAGCTATCCAATCGCCGGTCAGGACGTGGTAGTCGTATGCATGGTCCAGGGGAGACCATTCCCTTCTATTGAATGGCGAGGACCTGGCAGTCTAACAACTACTCAGGCAGGAACAAAGTATGTGTTCTTTGCGACAGACGTTATTATTATTATTATTATTATTATTATTATTTAATTTTTCGTATCGATAAAAAAAAAAAAAAAAAAAATGCTCGCTCTGTCTTTGTCTGTGTCTGTTGTTGTTGTTGGATTCCTTTTCTCTCTCTCTCTCTCTCTCTCTCTCTCTCTCTCTCTCTTTGTTTGTCTCCCTCTCCCTCTCTCTTCCTCTCTTTGTTTCTTTTCTCTCTCACTCCCCCCCTCTCTCTCTCCCCCATCTGTCTGTCTGTTCGTCTATCTCTCAGTTTCTCTCTGTGTGTTGCACTCCCTGTCTCTCCCTCTCTTTGTTTTTCTCTCTGTCTCTGTCTGTCTCTATCTGTTTGTCTGTCTGTCTGTCTCTCTCTCTAGCTCTCTCCTCCCCTTCCCCGAATTCTCTGTTGAGAACCTAGAGTCACGAATGGTTTAATCTCTAAAGTCCTGGAATAGGGCAAACTGTAGCATTACGTGCTTGGCCTGCTGTCAGATAACTTTCTGGTTCTTTCACCGTCACTTCTTCTTCTTCTTCTTCTTCTTCTTCTCCCAACTGTGTTCTGAGCAATGGATTTTTTTCTTTCTTTTTCTTATGATATGGTAAAATTTGTTTTGCATCAGTGTTCCTGTCCACCACAAAACTGGAAGTATGCTGAATGCATCTCGTCATAAACAAATGCACACGAACCACCATTTCACGCTGCGAACTATGACAGTTAACCACTTAGTGGTTTTTAATGATGGACATACTGATTTCACTAGTGATGAAGCTCCTGTTGATTTGTTTCACCAGTGATGAACATACTGATTTCATTTCATATAGGATTACTTTTCACCACCGATGAACGTACTTGTTTTGGTGTAAACTAAGTTATGTATAGTCAATATGCTCGTGTGTGAGTGTGTGTGTGTGTGTGTGTGTGTGTGTGTGTGTGTGTGTGTGTGTGTGTGTGTGTGTGTGTGTGTGTGTGTGTGTGTGCGTGTGCGTTGCGTGCGTGGTGCGTGCGGGGTGGGGCGTGCGTGCGTGCTGCTGCATGTGTGGTGTGTGTGGTGTGGTGGTGGGTGTGTGGTGTGTGAATTACGTAAATTACTAGTTTGTTTATTATGTAACTTTTGTATTTTCACTAACTGTTCTTTGAGTTTTAAAATATACAACATGTGCTATTGTGTACTGTGATGTGGTTAATGTTCAGCCGCGTTTTAATTTCCCTGATGAGATAATAAAGTAACCTTGACTCTTGAATGTGTGTTTGTCTGCGTCTCTGCGGACAACATTTTGCGCTTAAAAAACAAACAAACCAAATTTTTATTATTATTATTATTATTATTTCAGCTACAATGTCTCCACCTCATCACTGTCAACTGTCGAAGCTCAGAGCTTCATGACGTTGCACAGTCTGACGTCACAAGCAACGGGCATATATCGCTGCGAGGCGCAGAACTCACAGGGCACAGTGCATGACGACATTGACGTGTACCGTGAGTTGATGCTATAACGTCATTGTTACGCAATCTCGGGGCCTTTAGAAATACGTGGAAATTACAAGCATACAAGAATATTTTTTTCGCCAGTGACATTAAAATGTGCACAGCAATTTGCTTTGGTCACGTTGCATGCTAACAGCGCATGAACAATTAGAAGTACGTGGAAATTAAAAGGATACAAGGATAATTTTTTTCGCCAGTAACATTAAAATGTGCACAGGAATTTGCTTTGGTGACTCTCCATGCTAACAGCGCATTAACAAATAGACGTGGCATTGCAGTTAGTCAGGTATAAACCTTAAATAAATCAGATTTAAGTTAAGGGCCCTTTTCGCTAAAGTTCCAAAACTAGCTTACGTTTAAATTACTGTCCTTTATGCTGAGAATCTCGGGCTATAAACATAGCATGCCCTATGACGTCATAGGTCATAGGACAGTGAGTTTGTTGTGGATAAATTTTATTATTGCTTTAAGTAGGAATAGGAGTAGGATGATCTTTATACTTGGTTTAATTAGGGGCAGGAGTAAGATGAACTTTAATAGTTGCTTTTCCTAAGAGAACAGTAACTTTTATGAAGCAGACTTCGTAGAGAGGCCAATTTGATATGAAATGTGCAGTTAGAATGTCGGATTTGGATTATGGATTTTTTAAATTTTATTGTTTTAATGTGATATGCACAGCTTGATTTAAATTTGATTTCTCGTGTATTTATTTATGAATGAGTCTTTATTTGGATGTTTGTTCGCTGGCGCTGCAATTTAATGATGTTTTATGATTGGCGTGAATGTGTGATATGTGTACTTGGCACCACAAAACATTCCTAGTGCGAGTGTATTGACACTTGGAAATAAAGTTGTATTGTAGTGTAGTACTGAAATCGGCGTTCTTAAGAGAGAGAGAGAAAAAACAAAACTAAACCAAACAGCAGCAGCAGCAACAACAACAACAACAACAACAACAACAACAACAACAACAACAACAACAACAACAACAACAACAACAACAACAACAACAACAACAACAACAACAACAACAACAACAAATCCAACAACAGAAAAACACAATTTGTTTCGTGTTTGGGTATTGCTCCAGAACGTCAGCAGTCAAATTTCTTTGATTTTTTTCATTTTTTTCTTTTTTTCTTCTTTTTTCTTTTTTCTAAAGAATAACTTTTTAAAAATAATAATTGTAACCCATAAAAGTAAAAAAATTCAACAACACAGACATTTTGCACTGGCGATATGAAAAAGCATTAAGTTACTCCAGAGCGCGAGTGCCCCAAAAAGGCCCTTCATTTATTCTGGCCTTGCTAATTTACTTTCGTGTTTATTTTCCTCAGTGGACCCATGGCTTTCCATTTTTGAGCGGGATGTCGGGGAAACGAACCCCCCAGTGGACCACGGGATCGTTAGAACCTTGGGCAAAGCGTCCCTGCTCTGCAAGGCCTACAACATTGAAAGAAGCGTACGTAAGGTTAATTAGACTTAATGCGTGCGCGCGTGTGGGTGTGGGTGGGGAAGGGTGTGGGGTGTGTGGGTGTGGTGTGTGTGTGTGGGAGGGTTGGGGGGGGGGGCGGGGTGGCTGTGTGTGCGTGTTGGTGTGTGTGTGTGTGTGTGTGTGGTGTGTGTGTGTGTGTGTGTGTGGTGTGTGCTGCTTGCGTGAGTGTGTGTGGGGTGTGTTGTGTGTGGTGTGTGTGGTGTGTGTGTGTGATGTGTGTGTGTGTGTGTTGTGTGTGTGTGTGTGTGTGTGTGCATGTGATGTGCGTGTGTACGTGCGTGTGTGTGTGTGTGGCGCGTGCGTGCGTCGTGTGTGTGCGCGCGTGCTGCGTGCGTCGTGCGTGTGAGTGTGTGTGTGTGTGTGTGTGTGTGTGTGTGTGTGTGTGTGTGTGTGTGTGTTTGTGCTTCCGGTGCGTCGTGGCGTTATGCTTGTTGCATGATTGTTTACATTCTTCTTTCTTTTTGTTTTCCTGAACAGTTTTGTTGTCAAAGCAAATTTCCTTTTAATATTCTATGGCTATAATTATTCCCTATTTCACGGATATGTCACATTTTGAACAGACTCAATGCATATAATTATTCCCTATTTCACGGATATGACACATTTTGAACAAACTCAATGCGTATAATTATTCGCTGTTTTTCGGATATGACACGATTTGAACAGACTCAGTGCATACAATTATTCACTATTTCACGGATATGATACAATTTGAACAGAATCAGTGCATATTATTCACTCTTTCACGGATATGACACAATTTGAACAGACTCAGTGCGTATAATGATTCACTATTTTTCGGATATGACACCATTTGAGCAGACTCAATGCGTACAATTATTCACTATTTTTCGGATATGACACCATTTGAACAGACTCAGTGCATACAGTTATTATTTCACGGGTTTGACACAATTTGAACTGACTCAATGCATATAATTATTCACTATTTCACGGATATGACACCATTTGAACAGACTCAATGCATATAATTATTCACTATTTTTCGGATATGACACCATTTGAACAGACTCAAGGCATATAATTATTCACTGTTTCACGGATATGACACAATCTGAACAAACTCTATGCGTATAATTATTCACTATTTCTCGGATATGACACCATTTGAACAGACTCAGTGCATACAATTATTCACTGTTTCACGGGGTTTACACCATTTGAACAGACTCTATGGATACAATTTTTCACTATTATGACACCATTTGAACAGACTCAATGGATATAGTTATTCACTGTTATGACACCATTTGAATAGACTAAATGGATATACTTTTTCATGGTTTGAACAGACTCAATGGGTATAGTTATTCACTATTATGACACCCTTTAAATAGACTCAATGGATATAATTTTTCACTATTTGAACAGACTCATTAGATACAATTATTCACTAGCATGACATCATTTGAACAGAATCAATGGATATAGTTATTCACTATTATGACACCATTTGAATAGACTCAGTATAAAAATAAAATTATTCACTATTATGAAACCATTTGAATAGACTGAATAGATATAAATTATTCACTATTATGACACCATTTGAATAGATTGAATTTATAAAATTATTTACAATTATGACACCATTTGAACAGAATCAATGGATATAGTTATTCACTATTATGACAACATTTGAATAGACTGATTTTTTTTAATTATTCACTATTATGACACCATTTGAATAGACTCAACAGATAAAACTATTCACTATTATGACACCATTTGAACAGAATCAATGGATATAGTTATTCACTATTATGACACCATTTGAACAGAATCAATGGATTATTCACTATTATGACAACATTTGAATAGACTGATTTTTTATTTATTTATTCACTATTATGACACCATTTGAACAGAATCAATGGATAATTATTCACTATTATGACACCATTTGAACAGACTCAATATTAAAATTATTCACTATTATGACACCATTTGAACAGACTCAATAGATAAAATTATTCACTATTATGACACCATTTGAAGAGACTCAATACATAAAATTATTCACTATTATGACACCATTTGAACAGAATCAATGGATCCAGTGGGCATTCCGACCGGACGGCGCAACAGAATTCTTCGTGGTGGCGAACAACACCGTTTTTAGCATTTCGTCTTGGACCTCGTCACTAAGCAACGACTACTCCACCCTGACCTCTGAAATTCGTTTCGTGGCCAACTTCACGTCGCAAGGAACGGTGAGGTGTCGGCTGATGGAGAGAGGCAATGCTGTGGATTACTTTGACAGGGACCTGTCTGTGGAAGGTACACAGTGATTTTCTTCTTCTGTCTTTGTGTGTGTGTGTGTGTGTGTGTGTGTGTGTGTGTGTGTGTGTGTGTGTGTGTGTGTGTGTGTGTGTGTGTGTGTGTGTGTGTGCGTGCGTAAGAGGAGAGAGAGAGAGAGAGAGAGAGAGAGAGAGAGAGAGAGAGAGAGAGAGAGAGAGAGAGAGAGAGAGAGAGAGATGACTGTGTGTGTGTGTGTGTGTGTGTGTGTGTGTGTGTGTGTGGTGTGTCGTAAGAGCAGAGAGAAGATGGGATGGATGGAGAATGTGAGGAGAGAGTGCGGGGATGCGTGGTGAGGTGTGTGTGTGTGTGATGGTTGATGTGACTGTGTGTGTGTGGTGTGTTTGTGTGATCGCTGTGTGTTGCGTTGTGAGATACGTTGTGTGCCTTGTAATGTGTCAGTGATGTTTGTGGTGTTCCTGTGTGTTATTTTCGTGTGTGCTTGGTGTATGTGGTCGTGCGCTGTTGTGTGTTGTTGGTGATTGGTGTGGCATGGTATTGTGTCCCTTGTAATTTCAGGGCATGGTTATTGTGTCCCTTGTTATTCGTGGGCATGGTTGTTGTGTCCCTTTTTATTTGAGGGCATGGTTATTGTCTCCCTTGTTATACAGGGGGATCTTTGTTGTCTCCCTTGTTATACAGGTGGCATGGTTGTTGTCTCCCTTGTTATACAGGGGCATGGTTTTTGTCTCCCTTGTTATACATGGGCATGGTTTTTGTCTCCCTTGTTATACATGGGCATGATTGTTGTGTCCCTTGTTATATGTGGGCATGGTTGTTGTCTCCTTTGTTATATGTGTGTGTCTATGGTGTTGTTTCTGATTTCCTTTTTTTCTTTTTCTTTTTCTCTCTTTGGTTTTTAGACTATCCGATCGTGTGGCTGACGCCGAGCAGCGTGCAGGCGGCCATTGGAACGGAAGTTGACGTCACGTGCACTGTGCAGGCGTGGCCGAAAATCGAGGATATCTACTGGGAGAAAGATTACCAACGCTTGTGAGTTACGTCCCCTCTTGTACAGCTTGTAGCCCGACCAAAAAGGAACAACAAAATTTTAGCTTTTGGGGTGTAGGTGACGTGAGGTAGGGCTGGTGGGCGGCGGCGGGGAAGAATTAGCTTATCCGGACATGATTCTTCGCTATACAAATATTATGATGAAGATGATGATGATAGTGTGTGTGTGTGTGTGTGTGTGTGTGTGTGTGTGTGTGTGTGTGTGTGTGTGTGTGTGTGTGTGTGTGTGTGTGTTGTGTGTGTGCTTTTTTGTTTGTTCGTGCGTGTGTGCGTGCGTGCGTGAGAGTGTGTGTGATGTGTGTGTGTGTGTGTGTGTGTGTGTGTGTGTGTGTGTGTGTGTGTGTGTGTGTGTGTGTGTGTGTGTGTGTGTGTGTGCTTGTTTGTTTGTTTGTTTGTTTGTTGTTTGTTTGTTTGTTTGTTCGTGCGTGCGTGC
>JABMCL010001022.1:12500-15000 GCA_018857735.1 Alviniconcha marisindica | reverse complement strand
AGCTGCTGGAGCAAGAGGGAGACTACTTGATGCTCGACAATTTAGGGGAGGGAATCTACTCCGTCCTGGAGCCGACGGCATCAGGAGAACGCGTCTGAGAGGAAGTGACGTCAGCATGATCTTCTAAACACGCAGCTGAGGTTTCAGTCAAGTCTTCGGCTGAGTCGCACTACGAACTTTGCTTTCCGGCATCCTTCCTCCAAAGTCCGAGTCTCGATTTCCGGCATCCTTCCTCCAAAGTCCGACCTTCGATTTCCGGCAACCTTCTTCCAAAGTCCAAGCCTCGATTTCCGGCAACCTTCTTCCAAAGTCCGAGTCTCGATTTCCGGCATCCTTGCTCCAAAGTCCGAGCTTCGTTTTCCGGCATCCATGCTCCAAAGTCCGAGCTTCGATTTCCGGCACACTTCCTCGAAAGTCCAGCCTCGAATTCTTGCTCTAAAGTCCGAGTCTCGATTTCCGGAAACCTTCCTCCACATTCCGTACCTCGATTTCCGGCAATCTTTTGCCAAACTGTACCGTAACTAATTATGCCATTGCAGGGCACTACTTATCACCACACATCTGTTGACCGAAGTTAGCGAGCCGGTTTGGCCCAGCGGCAAGGCGTTAAGCTGGTAAGCAGAAGGGCCTCGGTTCGAATCCGCTGCGGCTCTCCTTTCTCTTCAAAAGTTGTGGTCTGTGGACACTGTCTTGTGACCTTGTCTCTCACAATTATGAAACATTAAAATGGCTCTCATCGCTGCCCACCTTAATGCAGGAATCATTCTGGTGGTGATAGTGTAACGATAGGTATATAATCTCCCTCTTCACCCACCTCCATACCCCTCCCCAACCCCTTTTCTCCCCGTCCCTAATAAGCCTTATGGTTTCTGGGGACATTAAGCACCATGTCTACTTATAGTTACCACCGAAGTTGTCCTGCTGTTTCAAGCCGTCAGCGCCCTCCGTAAAATTTGTGAAAAATTCGAGTGTGGAAGCAACATCAGCGTCGAAGCACGCACGTGAACATCAGGCACGTCCGTCCCGGGTATGAAATTAGTTCCATCTCGATAGTAAACATAGTGCTTAACGTCCACAGAAACCGTACGACTTATTAGGGACGGGGAGAAGGGGGGGGGGGGGGGGGGTGTATGGAGATGGGGGAAGAGGGAGATTATATACCTATCGCTACACTGTCACCACCAGAATGATTCCTGCATTAAGGTGGGCAGCGATGAGAGCCATTTTAATGTTTCAGTAGGAAGTGACGGACAGAGTCACAAGACAGCGTCCACAAACCACAACCTTTCTGAAGAGAAAGGAGAGCCGAAGCGGTATCGAACCTAGGTCCTTCCGCTCACCACCCTAACGCCTTACCGCTAGGCCAAACCGGCTCACAATTAAGCCATCTCGATGCCAGCGATGCAGGTTTTATTACTGCCGGTGCTAGCAGGGTGTGGCAGAGATTAGAAAAAAACGCGGCTCGGTATAATCTGAGTCGTCTGTGTGGTCACAGACTGTCTGCCATTTGGGAGCCAGCGAGAAATCGGCTGTATTGATGCTGTCATCGAGTGCGGTCACTGTTGAGAAGGAAATGAACGTCTGTAGGTTACGTACCGACGTGCGTCGTTCCCTGTACTGTTGAAGATCGTAAAGGATTTAGCGATGTGGATTTACCAGTCAAGACATATAGTACTTACACACTCATACACATACACACGACACACACACACACACACACACACACACACACACACACACACACACACACACACACACACACACCACACACACGCACGCACACACACCACACACACACACACACCACACACAACACACACAGCACACACGCACGCACACACACACACGCACCACGACAGCACGCACGCACAATGCGCGCGCGCACACAAACACACACACGCGCGCGGCGCAGACCCACACAACACAAACACATAAGCACGCATGACGACACACCACAACACACACACCCACCAACACACACACACACACAACACACACACAGCACACACACACACACACACACACACACACACACACACACACACACACACCACACACACACACACACACACACACACACACACACACAACACACACACACACACACACACACACACACACACCACACACACACACACAACACACACATGCACACAACAACATACACACCACACACACACACACACACACACACACACACACACACACACATACACACACACACACACACACACACACACACACACACACACACACACACACACACACACACACACACACACACACACACACACACACACACACACACACACACACACACACACACACACACACACACACACACACACACACAGAGCGGAGTGGGCTTTCTGTTGTTGTTTGCTTGTCTGGTTTTGCTTGGAATGTTTTTGGCGCGTGAGTTTTATTTGACTATGCATGTGTGTGGTGGAAGTGTTGCTTTGCACGTGGAGAGAACATTCAGATCGCGTGCTATCTGCAT
>JABMCL010001022.1:0-10000 GCA_018857735.1 Alviniconcha marisindica | reverse complement strand
ACAGACAGAGAGACAGAGAGACAGAGACAGACAGACAGGCAGACAGTTAAAGAGAGAGAGTTAAAGAGAGAGAGGGAGACAGACAGAAACAGATACAAACAGACAGACAGACAGACAGACAGACAGACAGACAGACAGACAGACGCAAAAGACAGACAGAGCAACAACAGTATTACTATCATTACACAGACCCAGAGTGTGAGAAAGTCGCACGCACAAACAGTGGCACATCATCAGGACAAGCCTACCTGTCACATTAAAATCCCTAAGAGTATTCAGGTACCACATCGCTGACACATCAGCAACAATGACGTCACAGACTGGGCCAAAACGTAATGGCAGTGACTGAGGGACGTGTTTTTGCACATTTACAAACGTCACTTTAATTAATTAATAAGAAGAAGAAGAAGAAGAAGAAGAAGAAGAAGAAAAAGGACAATACAAATCGTGCTCAAATTGTTGCGCATAATAATTATACACTGGCAAAATGATCATAGGATCGAAAGTTGATCTATCTCTTTTAGTTTGGTTAATCATATCATAATTATTATTAAGGTACAGGAGTTGGTTCCTTAACTCATAAAAAGGGAGAGAGAAAAACGAAGAGGAGAGAACAGACAGAAAAACGGAGAAAAGAAAAGAAGAAGAAGAAGAAGAAAAAGTAGGACAAAGCTAGACGCAGATACAGCAAAAAGGTCAACGTTTGTCTCAATCGATCCAGATATCATGAAGCAAGCATATCCAAATATCATGGGCGAAACGAAATAAAGAAAAAAAAATATCACAAGAAAAAATAAAATCTAGCCTTCTTGTTCTTCCTTTTTTTTTCTTTTTTCTTTTCCTCTCGACCTCTCACTAATTGCCGATCAATACATCCGAAGCGAGGTAACTGCGTTCGTTTGTGGAAAATGGCCGAGGGAGGAAGGGAAACAACCCAGTCCTTGAGCAACCCGACCACGAAGCCGTTCGCTTCGATTGCCGGGCGAGAGAGCAAAGTGGCGGCGGCAGTGACGACAAATGAGCAATTTATTTGTAGAGCAGAGCTGAGCTTTGCAACATGGCTTCGTCTGTGAACTCACGTCGGCTGTCGTCGAGGTTGACGTATCTGTTGGTGCTGGTGCAATTTTTACACGTGGACGTTACTGCGGATTCTTACAAAAAAGAGGTAAGTGCAAGAAGAAGGTTGTGGGCCGGTTTGGCCCTAGGGGTAGGGCAGGGCGTTAGGCTGGTAAGCGGAAGGGCCTCGGTTCGAATCCGCTTCGGATCTCCTTTCTCTTCAAAAGTTGTGGTCTGTGGACACTGTCTTGTGACTTTGTCCCTCGCAGTTAATGAAACCTTAAAATGGCTCTCATCGCTGCCCGTCGTAATGCAGGTGTCACTCTGGTGGATAGGTATAATTTATAATCTCCCTCTTCGCTACCTTCATACCCCCTCCCCCCTTCTCCCCGTCCCTAATAAGCCTTATGGTTTCTGTGGACGTTAAGCATTATGTTTACTTTAAGAAGGAAGATTTTTTGATAGTATATATATATATATATAGAGAGAGAGAGAGAGAGAGAGAGAGAGAGAGATGTGTGTGTGTGTGTGTGTGTGTGTGTGTGTGTGTGTGTGTGTGTGTGTGTGTGTGTGTGTGTGTGTGTGTACAACTCTTATTCCCCCCCCCCTCCCCCATCCCTTAAACCCATCATCCTTCCTCTTCATCCACTTCCTTCCCTAACCACTTTTACTGTTGCCCTGTTTCTCATTTGTCGGTGTATTTTCCCCTTTGTGTCATAGAGAAATAACGCATGGTGCTTAATGTCCACAGAAACCGTAAGGCTTATTAGGGACAGGGAGAAGGGGGGCGAAGGGGGTATGGAGGTTGGGGGGGGGGGGGGGAGGGAGATTATATACCTATTGTACCCTGTCACCAGCAGAATGACTTCTGCATTAGGGTCAGCGGCGATGAGAGCCATTTTAATGTTTCATTAATAGTGAGGGACAAAGTCACAAACAAGACAGTGTCCACAGACCACAACTTTTGAAGAGAAAGGGGGGGGGGGGGGGGGGGGGGGGTCTAATATCACCTCGATGTGAACAGACATAAAATAAAACATTGGTTGATTCCATTCGGTAGGACGACAGGAAGGGGTCTCTCTCAGACGTCGTAATGGTTTACACAAATGAATTACTCTTATCTGTAATCTGAGACAGAACGAGGCCCAGAGCGCTCGTGCAGGGTCAACACACAGGTGAGTTAATTAACGTTCGAAAGACGTCACACACACAAACACAACATCAAGGAACTGAGTCGCCTACGAAAACTCTCACGTCGAATGCGAGTAAGGATAAGGTACATAAACTCCGCCAGATGTAGAGGAGCGCGAATTAACTCCCTTGTGTGTTGGTTAATTACTCCGTTTCAGGTATGGCCGTTAGACAGTTTAGGGGCCTCTCACACGTCTGTGTGGCTATCTGATGCCGTTTAGGGGCCTCTCACACGTCTGTGTGGCTATCTGAATCCGTTTAGGGGCCTCTCACACGTCTGTGTGGCTATCTAAATCCGTTTAGGGGCCTCTCACACGTCTGTGTGGCTATCTGATGCTGTTTAGGGGCCTCTCACACGTCTGTGTGGCTATCTGAATCCGTTTAGGGGCCTCTCACACGTCTGTGTGGCTATCTGAATCCGTTTAGGGGCCTCTCACACGTCTGTTGGCTATCTGAATCCGTTTAGGGGCCTCTCACACGTCTGTTGGCTATCTAAATCCGTTTAGGGGCCTCTCACACGTCTGTGTGGCTATCTGATGCCGTTTAGGGGCCTCTCACACGTCTGTTGGCTATCTAAATCCGTTTAGGGGCCTCTCACACGTCTGTGTGGCTATCTGATGCGTTTAGGGGCCTCTCACACGTCTGTATGGCTATCTGATGCCGTTTAGGGGCCTCTCACACGTCTGTGTGGCTATCTAAATCCGTTTAGGGGCCTCTCACACGTCTGTTGGCTATCTGATCCGTTTAGGGGCCTCTCACACGTCTTTGGCTTCTTAATTTTCCGGTTTAGGGGCCCTTGTTGTTTTTGGCCTTTATTTATGCCGTTTGGGCCCTCACCGCTGTGGGGCTACTGATGCCGTTTAAAGGGGCCTCTCACACGTCTGAATGGCTATCTAATTTCCTTTTAGGGGCCTCTCCACTTTTGTGGCACAAAGGGCTCTCACATTAAGGTGGGAAAACCAAGGGGCTCTCACACGTCGGTGGCACGAGCCTTTAAAGGGGCCTCTCCACGTCAAGGGCTTTGATCACCCCCGGGGGGGATGACAACCAAAGAAGGGTTTCCACGTCTCATGGCTTACTTAAATTTCTTGGTTTAAATTTACGGCAGGGTTGTTGTTGTTGTTAATCACTTTTATAATTAAATTTAGGCGTCTCCCCCTCAAGGCCACTAAAACTCCTTTTGGAAGTGAATTCTACAGATGACGGGTTAAAAATTTTAAGGCCTCTCACACTTAATGGAAACACAAATTCCCCTTTTTTCAGGGGAAAAAACAAGGGGTCTCTCACATTTTACAGGTAGGAAAACACGAAGGGATCTCTCACACGTTACAGGTAGGAAAACACGAAGGGGTCACTCACAAGTTACAGGAAGGAAAACACGAAGGGGTCTCTCACACGTTACAGGTAGGAAAACACGAAGTGGTCTCTCACACGTTACAGGTAGGAAAACATGAAGGGGTCTCTCAGACGTCCCAATGATCACATTGATCACTCCGTTTCAGGTATGATAGTTCGAAAGTTTAGGGGCATCTCACACGTCTCAGGGGCTTACAAAAATTCCCAATTTTTAAGGAAACAAACGAAGGGGTCTCTCAAGTTACAGGTAAAAAACAATTTAAAGGGGGGTTTTTTCCCCCAAGATGCTTCAATTTTGGGATTACATTAATCCCCTTTCCCATTTCAGGTATGACAGTTCAAAAATTTAGGTGCCTCACACTCCCAGTGATTACACTGATTACTCCATTTCAGGTATGACAGTTCGAAAGTTTAGGCGCCTTCCACACGTCACAATGATCACACCGATTACTCCATTTCAGGTATGACAGTTCGAAAGTTTAGGCGCCTTCCACACGTCACAATGATCACACCGATTACTCCATTTCAGGTATGACAGTTCGAAAGTTTAGGCGCCTCTCACACGTCCAAGAACTGGAATGCAGCGGCGAACCTCTTGACGCAGACACCGACCTCTTCTCCATGACGCTATACATCGCGTCAGCCAAGAGACCCTCCGCGTCAGACAAGAGCCCCCTAGCGGCCGAGGCAGACAGCAACAAACTGATCGCGCTGGCCAATCTGAAAAGCGGAGAGTGCTTGACGTCAGACCGATTCTCGTCGTGCGTCATCAAAAGGCAGGACTCGCGTCACACGAAGCTGAAGACGCTGGTGATGGGTTTGAAGGAGGAGGAGCAGGTGGTGTATGGATGTAACCTGACCATTCTTAAAGGAGGAACTCACGGGAGTGTCGTGTCTTGGACCCACGTCGTCAGGGGGGCAGGTAAGTGTGTGTGTGTGTGTGTGTGTGTGTGTGTGTTGTGTGTGTGTGTATTGTTTGGTTGGCTGTGTGGTTGGTCTTTTAATAAGCCATTTTGATTTTGTTGTTTTTGTTTTGGTTGTTTTTGTTGTTGCTGTTGTTGTTAATGTTTGGTGGTGGTGGTGGTGGTGGTGGTGATTGTGTTTCCCCTTTAATTTTTTGTCTCCCTTGTTCTTCTTTCTGCCCCTTTTCCTCCTCCTCCTCTTCCCTCCTCCTTTCCTCCTTCCTCCTTTTTTTTCTTCTTCTTCTTCGCTAACTCACAGAAATGGCGATGGTTAGATGGGTAATTGTTTGCTTTTTTTTCTTCCCCCTCGTGTTTGTTTGTTGGTTGGTATGACTATTTTTCTCTTCTCTCGTGTTGTTTGTTTGTTGGTTCGTTGGTTTGATATTTTCGTTTTCGTGTCGTTTGTTGTTTGGTTAGTTTAGATTTTTCTCTCTCGTGCTCTTGTTCACTTTTTGGGGTGGGGGTGGGGGGTCCCCTTCTATCTCTCGTGTTGTTTGTTTGTTGGCTCGTTGGTTTGACTTTGTACGCGTGTTTGTATAAATAAGCCAGCAGTCACTCGTTCCCAGAATTTGTGTTTAGAGAGGGAGAGAGAGGGGGGGGGGAGGGAGGGGGGGAGAAGAGAGAGAGAGAGAGAGAGAGAGAGAGAGAGAGAGAGAGAGAGAGAGAGAGAGAGAGAGAGAGAGAGAGAGAGAGAAGACATTCACCCCCCTACCCTCCTCAGGTTTCGTTTAAAAGGTCACGAAATCGTAATGCTATGTCAATAAATCAATGAACTGAATAAAGATATATCTGAAGGTTCCTTTGTTTTCGTTGTGTATTTCCCCGAGTGTGTGTGAGTGCGTGCGTGCTTGTGTGTGTGTGTGTGTGTGTGTGTGTGTGTGTGTGTGTGTGTGTGTGTGTGTGTGTGTGTGTGTGCGTGCGTCGTGCGTGCGTGCGTGCGTGCGTGCGTGCGTGCGTGCAAAAAGCTCAATAAAAACCTCGAAACCTTGAGGACGAAACTATTTGTATGTCTAAACCAACCCCAGCGATGTGCGACGGTCGTACTTCAACCGAAATGTTGCAAAGAAACGAGGTTCGGTTTGTATACACACGGAATTATACAAGTTCCAACCCGACAGACGTGGAATACATACAGTACATAGGTGTTTGAAACTAGTTTTGGATTCCCCCCCCCCCCCCCCCCCCCCCCCCCCCCCCCCCCCCCCCCCCCCCCCCCCTTCGAAGAAAGGGTTGGGTCTTTTGGGGAATGGGGGTTCTGGCAATTACTTTGTGAGGGCATTGTGCAAAGACAGCCTGCGTGTTGGTCTGCTGCACACATGCCTGGTTACGGTGGGTTGACAGCGTCCTTGTAAGTTTCTATTCTCATTTGCGGTCATGGGTTTGTCGTGAGTTTATGATTACCGTGAATGAATAAATTTTGTTTAAACCATTTGCGGTCATGGGTTTGTCGTGAGTTTATGATTACCGAGAATGAATAAATTTTGTTTAAACCATTTGCGGTCATGGGTTTGTCGTGAGTTTATGATTACCGTGAATGAATAAATTTTGTTTAAACCATTTGCTCATGGGTTTGTCGTGAGTTTATGATTACCGTGAATGAATACATTTTGTTTAAACCATTTGCAATCATGGGTTTGTCGTGAGTTTATAATTACCGTGAATGAATACATTTTGTTTAAACCATTTGCAATCATGGGTTTGTCGTGAGTTTATGATTACGGAGAATGAATAAATTTTGTTTAAACCATTTGCAATCGTGAGTTTGTTTGTCGAATGCGAAAGAAAGGCACCCACAGACAGTTAGAGAGTGAGAGAGAGAGAGGGGGAGAGACAGAGACAGACAGAGACAGACAGAGACAGAGACAGACAGACAGGGAGAGAGAGGCGGGGAGGTGAGAGAGAGAGAGAGAGAGAGAGAGAGAGAGAGAGAGAGAGAGAGAGAGAGAGAAGAGAGAGAGAGAGAGAGAGAGACAGACAGACAGACAGACAGACAGACAGACAGACAGACAGACAGACAGACAGAGACAGACAGACAGACAGACAGACAGAGACAGACAGAGAGACAGACAGACAGACAAAGAGGCGGGGAGGTGAAGGGGAGAGACAGACAGACAGAGACAAAGAAACACAGAGAGATAGGCAGGGACAAAACAAACAAAAACACAACAACAACAAAAACTATCCTCCCGAAAACAAAAAAGAACAAAATTCAACAAAGATGCAGACAGCCGGTCGGTTTAAGCCGATCCGAACAGGTTTTAGAAGCTCAGGATGGTGAAAGAGGAGGATGGGACGGGGAGAGTGAGTGGGAGGTGGGTGGGGGTGGTGGGGTTGGGGGGGGGGGGGGGGAAGGGGGAGGGGAGAGGGAGGGGGATCTGAGATGCAAAGTCGAACACAAGGACGAAACAAGCGATCGTTCCTCGCTTGCCATGACGCCGGAGAAACATCAGACGTTTATTGCTCGTAGCTGTCAAATTGGCCTCCTGTCCCCCCCCTACTCCCTTATTGAGTTGTCGTTACTGTCTGACTCTTACCACCAGCCTTTTTGACACGCGCAGCAAGCGATTTGTCAGTTGACGGCTACGCGCGTGGTTTGGAGAGATGGTGTTCTGCATTTTGACGGACAAAGGGTTCTTTTTTTGTTGTTGTCGTTGTTGTGATTATTGCTGGTTCTTTTTTAGATTGTGGCTTTTTGTCTACGGAGCACGGTTATGCTGGAATCGATTTTGGGTATGTGCGTGCGTGTGTGTGTGTGTGTGTGTGTGTGTGTGTGTGTGTGTTGTTGTGTGTGCGTGCGTGCGTGCGTGCGTGCGTGCGTGCGTGCGTGTGTGTGCGTGCGTGCGTGCGTGTGTTTCACGATTGTTGCCATTATTGCACTTGTCTCTCCACGTCTCTGTCTCTCTCTGTCTCTCTGTCTCTGTCGCTGTCTCTCTGTCTCTGTCTGTCTGTCTGTCTGTCTGTCTGTCTGTCTGTCTGTCTGTCTCTCTGTCTCTCTGTCTGTGTGTCTGTGTTTAAATATTTTTTTTTCGGGAGGAATCTTCCATTTTTTTTCTTTTTTCAGGGAGGTTTCTGTTTGTTTGTTTTGTTGTTTTGTTTTGTTTTGTTTTGCTTTGCTTTCTCATTTTCATGTTCATTGTTGTACTTGAACGGCGTTTCTTTTCTGGGTTTTTTTGTTTTTTTTTTTTTTAACCTTTGGGGTATTTTGATCCTGATTCAGGTCAATGTCTGTCAACTTCGTCTCAATTTTTTTTTTTTTTTTGACATTTCATGGCAGAATTGGTATGCCAGTCGGTGATGATGAAGTAGAGCTTCATGTCTTTGGATGTCGGTTGACATATTAGGGACAAACTGTGACCAATGCCGAAGCACGGTTCAATATTGTTTTACGTCCACGGAAACCATAAGGCTCGTTAGGACGGAAAGCCCAGGACGGCCACCTCGACTTTCACACAGCTCCTAAACTCTGCCAGCTGGTTTTTAATTACTCGTACAAGTATCTTTCTTGTCTCATTGTAGGATGGGTAGACGGAATTCCCTGGCGGAATGCATGGTAATAGGAAGCTACAGGGGTCCAACATCACGTTAAAAACAACAACAAAAAACAAACAAAAAAACAAGACAGGGACGAATCTTTCACCGAGTTTTGCAAATCTGTCTTTTGGTCTTTCCATTTGCAGCTCTATCGCGCGCATCTTGCCACGGACGAACCGCAATAAAGCTGATCTAAAGAGCAAACGGATTGCATGTCTCGTGACCCGGGCGAATGAAGGGACTGTATGCGCGGTCAGGATCAGAGAATGGCCTCCCTTGGATGGCGGAAACTGCCGAATCGATCCAACCCCACGCCGGTCGGCAATGCATGCGCGGGAGGTAATTCAGCCGCTTGGGCGAGTTGCCTCCCTTGATAAGGTCTGAACGCCGTGGAGATGGAATTATTGCGCTGTCTCTTTATTAGCCTATGCTTGAGTCGAGGCGGTCGTGGTTTCTAATGCAATGTGAAGGAATATTTATAACGAGTCTGCACCTAACCCGAGCCGGATTGCGCATAATAAGGAAAGGAAGAAATAAAAAAGAAGAGGTGTGTGTGCGTGCGTGCGTGCGTGCGTGTGCGTGTGTGTGTGTGTGTGTGTGGGGTGTGTGTGTGTGTTTTGTGTGTTGGTGTGTGTGTGTGTGTGTGTGTTTTGTGGGGGGTTTGGGTGGTGTTGTTTTGGGGGTTTGGGTGTGTGTTGGGTGGTGGTTTTTTTTTTTTGGGGGGGGGGGGGGGGGGGGAAAACCCCTGGAAAAAAATAGAAAAACAAAATGAAGATTACAGTGAAATCCTCTCTCTACTCTCTACCACCAACCCCCCTCCACCACCACCACTATCATTACTCCTATCACCCCACCACCCCCCGCCGCCTTCACCACCACTACACTCTCCCTACCCCCCGCCACCACCCCCAACCACTACTCTCCCCCCACCCCCCCCAACTCTCTGCTACTCCCACTCCCTCCCCCACCCCCACCCCCACTCCTACTCCCCCTCCCCCCCCACTACTCTACTACTACTACTACTACTATACTACTAATACTAATACTAAAATTAAAAAAAGTGGGGTTTTAGAACGCCTTTTCTCAATTGACCCCTAGGCGCGTACATTTCTACTCAAGTAAAAAAGTAAAAAAATAAAAAAAAAAGGGCTTTAAACCACACACACGAATACACAATTTCGTAATCAAACATCGTCCCCTACCCCCTCCCAACCACACACACACCCCCAAAAACACACCCCACAAAAACACACACACACACACACACACACACACACACACACACACAACCCCCCCCCCTTTTTTTTCCCCTCTCTCTCCCCCACCACACAAACACACACACCACACACACACCACACCACCCAAAACCACAACGCAAGCACCAGCACCCCACACCAAACCCCGCACGCACCCACCACCACCACACACAACACACACCACACCACACACATTTACTTTAGGCAGGGTGGAGACAGGGAAGTGTTAAGAGAGAGAGAGAGAGAGAGAGAGAGAGAGAGAGAGAGAGAGAGAGAGAGAGAGAGAAAAAGAACGGGGGGAGGAGGAAGACAAAGTTTTTTGGGGGGGGCATGTCGCGCAATGAAAGGGAAAAGACGGGGGGACCAATGAACAAAAATGGGCGCTATCCTTCTTTTTTATTTTTATTTTTTTTTTTTTATCCCTTTTTTTTTTTTTTGTTTTTTTTTTTTTTTTTTTTTTTTGCGTCTGTTTGGAAATCGAAATATGCGTCGTAAGCAGAGGAGCCGAGAAAGTGTGATGGGGTGTAGAGTTCAGGGAGGTCGAAAGGTCAGGGGGAAGAGTGCGTGTGATGAGCTGTGCAGATTGTATCAATCTTGTATTGTATTCTGTTTTGCGTTTTTCTGGAAACGAGTGCACATCCAAAGAAA
>JABMCL010003105.1:227500-257795 GCA_018857735.1 Alviniconcha marisindica | reverse complement strand
ATGGAACCCTGTTTCTGATTGGTCTTTGCAGCAGTTCTGCCTTCTACTCTGAGTTGCTGATGAACCTAGCAAGCATTTGAGTTCACCACTCTATGACTTTCCTGTTGTTAATGGTTTCTTCTGGCATTCTTCACATAGTCCTTTTGGGAGATAGCCTGATGCCTTCAGTTCTTATTTAAGACAAACGCCATGAATTCCAGCTCCATTAACCTAAATGAATATTTTTCAGGCTTCCTCCCCAGCCGACTTGGTTACTAAATTTCTGCAAAACTGTGTCAACCTGGGCATCATGGTCTTCAACGTCTTTACTCTTGCATGGTGTTAATGGAAACTGGCACCGCCACATTCTTCAGGAACTTGGTGCATGGTGAGATTGCTGACTCCAGGTATGGAGCAAATTCCTATCTTGAGGTCCAGATTCATTTCCTTAAGAACACCTGTGGCACCTCTTTACTCCAACAGGACACTTGTGATCGCATGCATATAATGGTTCTGCTTATCACAGTGAAAACCTCTCTTCTCCTGGTCTTGCTTTGGGTCTTGACAATATTTGACTGCAGTTGCTGCTTCTGTTCCAGGACACAAGTTCAGGGTCCATTCATCTTGCTTGCGATTTGCTGCTTCCTGTGCTCTTGCTGTTTCTGCCTACGCTTCCAAAGTCTTCGTTGCTCCCTTTTCAGGCAAGACGTTTTTAGGCTTTGAATTGATGCACCTCGGCATGACTTGATCTCCAATGTTCTCATCAAGTTTACTGCTTGCCGTGTCACTTTTTGATGTACTGATCCGCTTTCTTTTGCTGACCCCTTGTGTTTACATCTGTGGCTTTATGTTTTTATGACAGGTTAATATTGAAAGGATTAACTTCAAAATTTGGGTTTGATGTCTGCGTATGCATTTTTTGTTTTATTTTTGTGTAGGAATTGGTTTCATGGATTTGAGTTGAGAAATGCATGCATGTTGTCAACATGCATATGTGTTCTTGAAGATGTGACTGGCCATAGTTGCTGCTTGTGTTCCAGGGACAAGTTCAGTTCCCATGCTTTGTGCTTGTGACATGCTACCTCCCAAGTTCTTGATGTTTCCACCAACGCTCCCAGGGTCCCGATTGTTGCCTTTTCAGGTAAGATACTTGTAAGGTTTGAACCGATTCATTTGGTCTTTAATGTTCTCATCATGGTTTATAATGGGATCCACAATTTACTGCTTGCCGTGTCAGTTTCATGATGTGCTGATCAGCTGTTCCTTTCTTTTGCTGACCCACTGTGTTTACACCTGTGCTTTTCTGACAAGGGCAACATTGAAGGGACTAACTCTGGAGAATTTTATGTTTGTGTATGTATGTATCTTTTGTTTTATGTTTGTGTAGGGATGAGTTTTGTGAATTTGACTCTAGTAAGGCTGAAAAGAGTTTTTAAGTGTGCATTTGTGTATGATGGAGTTAGTTGTCCTAATGTGACTGTTCAGTTGACAGGGCGTTAAAATCCAGTTACTAACCTTTGGGTGCCCTATGTGAGATAAAATCTGCATCCTGTAAATTCAGAGATATCACTTCACCATTTGATCCAGTATTAATTGACCTTTGGGTACCCTACATGGGATCAGATCTGCATGCTTAATTTAGAAAGCTTACCCGACAGAAAATTATTTGGGTGCCACTTGGGTAACTGCATTTTGAAATTTCACCATTTTGATCTAGTATTAATTAACCTCTGGGTGCCCTATGCGAGATCAGATCTGCATCCTGCAGCCAAACACAAATGCATGCATGTTGTCAACATGCACATGTGTTGTTGAAGATACTGTGACTGGCCGCAGTTGCTGCTTGTGTTCCAGGGACAAGTTCAGGTTCCATGCCTCATGCCTGCAACTTGCTGCCTCCCAAGTTCTTGACGTTTCCATCAACGCTCCCTGGGTCCCGATTGCTGCCTTTTCAGGTAAGATACTTGGTCTTAATGTTCTTATCATGGTTTATAATGGGATCCACAATTTACTGCTTGCCGTGATCAGCTGTTCCTTTCTTTTGCTGACCCACTGTGTTTACACCTGTGGCCTTGAATGCTTTTCTGACGAGGGCAACAGTGAAGGGACTAACTCTTGAAAATGTTACATTTGGCATGGGTTTTGTGAATTTGACTTGAGTAAGGCTGAAAAGAGTTCTTAAAGGAGAAGTCCAAGGTTAGGGATGATTTTTTTTTACACGATTTCCGTTAAAGCTTGCTGAGAACGATGATGTAGGTGAAACTGTGATCTGAGGGTTATAAATGCACGAAAAAAGGCATTTTCTGTCGTACTGAAAGTCCGCCATGACGCCCAAATCACGTGACCATATGCCTACTACGTCGCTCTGGGGAGGTCGCTGCAAAAAGGGCAACTCAAGCTCCGAAGATGAAACTGATACTTTGCCCAAGAGACCCACAAGGATACAGCCGTATCAGTTTGAGCCTGTCAGGCAGGATTTTGAAAGATTACCGGAACATTGTGTCAGCTTCGAAGCAAACACAATGCGGTTTTCCATGGGGTTTGCGAAATTGCATTCACTGAAGTGCTTGCTACACAAATGGGTGTGATGCGGCGCAGCAAGAAAGTCAGCTCGTTTGAATTGTATAAATTTAATCCACTTTTGCCTCACTGCAGGTCGATTGCATGGGAGCTCGTGCATTGTTATACCTGGGGTTGTCTGCGAATTGTTACACTTCGCGGGAACACTGTAGGCCAGCATAGTTAACTTTTTTCGTCGACCACACGCATACACAGTTTACTGAAGAATCTAAGATGGCAACCGCACTGACTCCCCAGACTGACGTCACTTCCAGGAAAGTCACGTGACTGATGGAGAACCTGAGACTGTAGTCTCAGCCAGCCTACAGAAAACAAAATAGATTAAAAACCCAATTAAACATTTTTTTATTTCTTTATTTCATTAAATCTGAAACTAGTGACTCGTTTGTCAATCATTTCAACGGTCATTTTGCATACTTAAAAACCTTAGACTTTTACTTTAAGTGTGCATTTGTGTATGATGGAGTTAGTTTTTCTGATGTGATTGTTCGGTTGATTACTAACCTTTGGGTGCCCTATATGAGATCAGATCTGCATCCTATAAATTCAGAGATATCACTTCACCATTTGATCCAGTATTAATTAACCTTTGGGTACCCTACATGGGATCAGATCTGCGTGCTATAAATTCAGACATATCACTTCACCATTTGATTCAGTATTAATTAACCTTTGGGTGCCCTACGTGAGATCAGATCTGCATCCTGCAGCCAAACAGAAATGCATGCATGTTGTCGACATGCACACGTGTTCTTGCAGATACTGTGACTGGCCACAGTTGCTGCTTGTGTTCCAGGGACAAGTTCAGGTTCCATGCCTCATGCTTGCGACATGCTGCCTCCCAAGTTCTTGCCGTTTCCACCAATGTTCCCAGAGTCCTCGTTGCTACCTGTTCAGGTAAGATATTTGTAAGGTTTGAACCGATTCATTTGATCTTTCATGTTCAAATCCAGTTGCTAACATACGTTTTGTGTGCCCCATGTGAGATCAGATCTGTATCCCTAAATTCAGACATATCATTTCACCATCTGATCTAGTATTAATTAACCTTTGGGTTCCCTGTGTGAGATCAGATCTGCATCCAAACAGAAATGCATGCATGTTGTCGACATGTACATGCGTTCTTGAAGATATTGTGACAGGCCGCAGTTGCTGCTTGTGTTCCAGGGACAAGTTCAGTTCCCATACCCTGTGCTTGTGACTTGCTGCCTCCCAAGTTCTTGACATTTCCACCAACGCTCCCAGAGTCCTCATTGCTACCTGCTCGGGTAAGATATTTGTAAGGTTTGAACTGATTCATTTGATCTTTAGCCCACTTGGCCTGAGACCAGCTGCTGCCCTTTCGCTACGAAATCCCTTGTGAATGGAAGTAACTATGTCAAAATGATCCCAGTATACAACTTTAAAAATCAATAGTAAACATCAAAGAAAAGTTTCAGCTCACTTCGTATTTTTCCCGGTTTTCGAATACAGTGTTCTTGTATATATCCAAAAGGTTTTGATTTTTTTTTTTTTCTTCCACAAAAAAATTAAAGCATAAAAAGAAAAAATCCCAAGTCAGAAATGTCCGGATCTGAATGTCGCGTTGGGGGGGGGGGGCCTACGGGGTAACCAACTTTGCAAAATTTCCAGTTTAAATCTCCAAAGATGAAGCTTCGTGAGTTTGTTAGGGTGCTCACGGTAAGTGACTGAGCCATATTTGCAGTTCAAATCTCAAAGGATGAAGCTCTGACGTCATTGCTGACAGTAGGGTTTTTGTTTATTTTCAGTCATCTATCGCATGTCTACCTCACAACTTTGAAAATTCGTCTCTCGACCTTCGAACAAAGGATATCGTTGGAAGTAGTAAACAATAGCGGAAACGAGGCCACAAGTATCGCAAGAATCCTGTTCCTATTTGCATAAGCCGAGGTGCTAGTATGGAGTGTCTGCTAGCCGGCCGCTACCAGGCAGTCTGGGGTTTCGTGGTATGTTAAAAGAGCGGGTAGTGACAGGCAGTCTGGGGCCAAGTGGGTTAATGTTCTCATCAAAGAATATAATGGGATCCACAATTTACCGCTTGTGTCAGTTTTATGATGTACTGATCCAATGTCTTTTGTTGACCCCTATGGCTTTGTATCCTTTTCTGGCAGGGCAATATTGAAAGGATCAACTTCAAAATTTGTTCTTGGTGTTTGCATATGCATTTTTTGTTTTATGTTTGTGTAGGAATTAGTTTCATGGATTTGACTTGAGAAAGGATGAGAAGAGTTTTGAAGAGCGCATTTGTGTACGATGGAGTTTGGTTGTCCTGATGTTAAAATCCAGTTACTAACATACATTTGGGTGCCCCAAGTGAGATCAGATTTGCATCCTATAAATTCAGACATATCACTTCACCATTTGATCCAGTATTAAAACCTTAGGGTGCCCTACATGGGATCAGATCTACGTGCTATAAATTCAAACATATTGCTTCACCATTTGATTCAGTATTAATTAACCTTTGGGTGCTCAACATGAGATCAGATCTGCATCCAAACACAAATGCATACACCTATTGTGGACATGCACATGAGTTCTTGCAGATACTGTGACTGGCCACAGTTGCTGTTTGTGTTCCGGGGACTAGTTCAGGTTCCATGCCTTGTGCTTGCAACATGCTGCTTCCCAAGTTCTTGACGTTTCCACCAATGTTCCCAGAGTCCTTGTTGCTACCAGTTCAGGTAAGATATTTGTAAGGATTGAACTGATTCATTTGATCTTTGATGGTCTCATCAAAGGTTACATTGGGATCCGCGGGGATAGCTCAGTGGTTAGAGTTAGTGGTTAGAGCGCCAGACTCGTGACTGAAAGGTCACAGGTTCAAATCCCCACGGGAGCGGCAGGAGAATTTTCTTCTCCAGGGTCGACTTTTTGTGCTGACTCTAATTTCGGTATCCATTCCACTCCTGTGTTACCGCAGTAGCATGTAAAAGATCCTGGTTATTCTGCCAAAGGTGCAGGTTACAGCTAAACACGCATACACCTTACATATGTGGCTTTGCATAAGGTGACATGGTGCATGGTTGTATGTTGTACACAGAACTTGCGCCGAGATGGCTGCAGTTTCATGTGGCACCAGCCATGCCAGCGCTGTAAGTACACTTCAGTGGATATTCAAAAAAAGCGCTATAAAAAGCTTGTCATTCATGTAGAACCACATGCTAGTGCAGTGAGTCTGCTCAAGAGAGCGGAGAATAGCGCTATATAAGTGATCATCAGTCGATCAATCCACAATTTACTGATGCCCTGAGATAACCCTAATGGTTGACTGGGTGTAAAACACCAAATTACTTCCTTGCCACAATTTACTGCTTGCCATGTCAGTTTTATGATGTACTGATCTGATGTCTTTATTTTGCTGACCCCTTGTGTTGACACCTGTGGCTTTGTATGCTTTTCTGACAGGGCAGTATTAAAAGGATTAACTTCAAAATTTGTGTTTTATGTGTACGGGAGCGGTGTGGGGAGTGAGGGAAGCAGGTTGGAAGCATGAATGAAGAGCCACAAGTCGGAGGTTGCTATAACATAACTTTTATTTGTACACGAACCAGCCGGGAAACAGTGTAGGCTCTGCCCTGAGATGAACACCAGCCTCAACAGCAAACAACCTGCCTCTGCAGGGACACTGGGGGAAAAGGGACGCTGCCTGCCCAGCACACAGGTTTTAACACTTTAGATAATTGGGGCCATAAAACTCCCACCCAATCAAAAAAGAAAAGGTTAAAGGGTCATGGCCCGAAACCTATACAATACACTCGGTTACATCTCTTTGAATATATGCATTTTTTGTTTCATTTTTGTGTCGGAATTGCTTTCATGGATTTGAGTTGAGAAAGGATGAGAAGGGTTTTGAAGAGTGTATTTGTGTACGATGGAGTTTGGTTGTCCTGAGGTTAAAATCCAGTTACTAACATACGTTTGGGTGCCCCATGTGAGATCAGATCTGCATCCTACAAATTTAGACCAATCATTTCACCATTTGATCCAGTATTAATTAACCTTTGGGTGCCCTATGTGAAATCAGATCTGCATCTTGCATCCAACACAGATGCATGCATGTTGTAGACATGCACATGTGTTCTTGAAGATATTGTGACTGGCCGCAGTTGCTGCTTGTGTTCCAGGGACTAGTTCAGGTTCCATGCCTCGTGCTTGCAACATGCTGCTTCCCAAGTTCTTGACGTTTCTACCAGTGCTCCTTGGAGTCCTCGTTGCTACCTGTTCAGGTAAGATATTTGTAAGGTTTGAACAGATTCATTTGATCTTTAATGTTCAAATCCAGTTACTAACGTAAGTTTTGTGTGCCCCATCTGCATCCTTTAAATTCAGACATATTTCACCATCTGATCTAGTATTGATTAACCTTTGGGTTCCCTGTGTGAGATCAGATCTGTATCCAAACACAAATGCATGAATGTTGTCGACATGCACATGCGTTCTTGAAGATATTGTGACTGGCCACATTTGCTGCTTGTGTTCCAGGGACAAGTTCAGTTCCCATGCCTTGTGCTTGCAACATGCTGCCTCCCAAGTTCTTGATGTTTCCACCAACGCTCTCAGAGTCCTTGTTGCTACCGGTTCAGGTAAGAAACTGTAAGGTTTGAACTGATTCATTTGGTCTTTAATGTTCTCATCATGGTTTATAATGGGATCCACAATTTACTGCTTGCCGTGTTAGTTTTATGATGTGCTGATCAGCTGTTCCTTTCTTTTGCTGACCCATTGTGTTTACACCTGTGGCCTTGAATGCTTTTCTGACAAGGGCAATAGTGAAGGGACTAACTCTTGAAAATGTTGCATTTGTGTATGTATCTTTTGATTTATGTTGGTGTTGCAATGGGTTTTGTGAATTTGACTTGAGTAAGGATGAAAAGTTTTTAAGTGTGCATTTGTGTGTGGTGGAGTTTGTTGTCCTAATGTGACTGGTTGACAGGGCGTTAAAATACAGCTACTAACTAACCTTTGGGTGCCCTGCGTGAGATCAGATCTGCATCCTATAAATTCAGAGATATCACTTCACCATTTGATCCAGTATTAATTGACCTTTGGATGCCCTACATGGGATCAGATCTGCATGCTATAAATTCGGACATGTCACTTTAACCATTTGATTCAGTATTAACCTTTGGGTGCCCTACATGAGATCAGATCTGCATCCAAACAGAA
This sequence comes from Alviniconcha marisindica, assembly GCA_018857735.1. Classification (NCBI taxonomy): domain Eukaryota; kingdom Metazoa; phylum Mollusca; class Gastropoda; family Provannidae; genus Alviniconcha; species Alviniconcha marisindica. Next base: position 250,046 of record JABMCL010003105.1, on the reverse strand, counting down.
ATGCATGCATGTTGTCGACATGCACACGTGTTCTTGCAGATACTGTGACTGGCCACAGTTGCTGCTTGTGTTCCAGGGACAAGTTCAGGTTCCATGCCTCATGCTTGCGACATGCTGCCTCCCAAGTTCTTGACGTTTCCACCAATGTTCCCAGAGTCCTCGTTGCTACCTGTTCAGGTAAGATATTCGTAAGGTTTGAACTGATTCATTTGATCTTTAATGTTCAAATCCAGTTACTAACATGCGTTTTGTGTGCCCATGTGAGATCAGATCTGTATCCTCTAAATTCAAACCTATCATTTCACCATCTGATCTAGTAGTATTAATTAACCTTTGGATTCCTTGTGTGAGATCAGATCTGCATCCAAACAGAAATGCATGCATGTTGTCAACATGTACATGCGTTCTTGAAGATATTGTGACTGGCCGCAGTTCCAGGGACAAGTTCAGTTCCCATGCCTTGTGCTTGCGACTTGCTGCCTCCCAAGTTCTTGATGTTTCCACTGTAGCGGGAGAGCTGTGCAAGCTAGCGAGATACGATTGAGTTCCCCCCACTCCTTCTCTCCAGTCGGACGCTGCCTGCCAGCGACTGGCCGGTGCCGCACGGCGGTATAAAAGACAGTGCCTGCCCGGTTTCTGTACCATGTGCTGAAAGTGCTGGTCAACCCCACCTTCTCCCCTGAGTCTACATGCTGAAAAGTGTTGCTCTTCCCTTAGAGGACCATGCGCTGAAAAGTGCTGGTCAACCCCTACCCCTCCAGTCTACATGCTGAAAAGTGTGTTGCTCTTCCCTTAGTCACTTAATTGGAGTGAGAGTATGTACTGAGACGGAGTGTGTCTTCTGTCTCCCCTTATCTTTTGTCTAGTGTCTGTTTTAAGTGGCATATGTGCATAATGAAACGGCGCATCTACCTCTGAGAGCGGACAAGCATAATGGGTGCTGTGTTAGGCTTCCTTCGGCTGTTAGTGCCAAGTTGGTTGGCACAGAAGAAGACTGCTACGAGAAACTTACTTTTGTAGGTGATTGGTACTGAGCCTATGCCGGTAGCTAAGTTAGCTATGGTTTAGTGCGTAAGTTATGTGTTAGTTTGGTTTGTACTTGTGTTTACTGTATGTGTAACATGTGGTAGTGTAAATAAAATTCTATGCATTTCTTTTTTTAGTTCGTCACTATAATTGGAGTGAGAGTATGTACTGAGACGGAGTGCGTCTTCTGTCTCCCCTTATCTTTTGTCTAGTGTCTGTTTTAAGTGGCATATGTGCATAATGAAACGGCGCATCTACCTCTGAGAAGCGGACAAGCATAATGGGTGCTGTGTTAGGCTTCCTTCGGCTGTTAGTACCAAGTTGGTTGGCACAGAAGAAGACTGCTACGAGACGGTCAAGAAGAAGAAGTAGACGTAGGACTGACGTCTATTTCCCATAGCAGCAGTAGCGATGATTGTTCGTTCAGTAGCTGTTACAGTCGTTTTCACGGGCATAGGTCCATTGGTGCTTGCAGGGATAGAAATATGGGTAACAGTACGTTTCTGAATCGCAGTCTTTCACACAGGAAAAAGAGGGCTGCTGACGTGTTCACGGGTACGAAAGGTTGTCTCAAAGACTGGCTTCGTCACTTCGAAACCTGTGCCAGATGGAATGGTTGGGATTACGCCAAGAGGGGCATCAATCTTGCTGTGTCATTCAGGGGTAATGTCTCAGCAGGTGCTTGGCGAACTTAGTGTTCATGAGTTAGAAGACTTTGATGCGATCAAAGCAGCTCTGGAAAGAAGGTTCGATCCTGCTGAGAAAGAAAACCATCGTGTGGAGTTCAGATCAAGAAGGGCGAGAGCATGACTGAGTATGGGTTCGCTCTGAATCGCATTGCTTCTGATGTTTACCCTAGGATGCCCCCGGAGGCTAGGGAGACGATCGTGATCAATCAATTTGTTGATGGACTTCCGTCAAAGGATTTGAGGAGGCATGTCCAGTTCCATCATCCCTCATCCATCCATGAGGCAATAGCGTTTGCTATTGAGTTCGAGTCTTTCGAAGAAAGGTTTGACGGGAGAAGGGAAACGGCAGTAGCGTTAGAAGCATCGGCGAAAAAGACTCGGGGGATGAGGAGTTGCTGAAGGTTTTTCAGAGTCTGAGCAAGCAGGTAGCCGAGTCGCTGGACAAAGTTACCAAAGCCGTGGGTCAGATTAGTGGAAACAAAAGCAGAAACGGTTCAGTAGTTTTTGTTCGGTGCAATGAGACGGGCCACTACTCTAGGCAGTGCCCAACTACCGCACCAGAGCAAACGGGGAATAAGAAGGCTTCTAACGAAAACGCGCCAGGCATGGAAAACTAGCGAGGGCCGGGGTTCCAGCGGTCAGACACTCGTCCAGCCATCTGACAGGTGTTTACCCAGAGCAATACTAGATGCAACTCTTTTTTGATGCACAGGTGTCTAGGAGTTGCTACTTATTAATTTTGGCCACACCCACACGGTATAGTAAAGGTGCACCTCTGTGTAGGTACACAGGAGTTCAAGAAAGGTACCGTTTAAGCTCCGCCCCAAAGATAGGAAAAAGGTGTCCGATGGGTACTGAAAAGGTGTGTGCCCCTAGGGGAAACAAAAACCGAGGAGACAGAGGAATAAAATTTGAGAAGACAGAGCAGTTACTCCCCTTCGGAAAACTGATACTGACTGAGTGTGACTTGATCTTTTCCACTCGTGCTTCGGAACGGACTTCAGACAACTGTGTTTTGGGGGTTGAACTAGACAAAATCACTGGTTGTTTGGTCTACTTACAGCAGTAAATAGCATGCACGCCTCTTCTGCTCGGGTTTTCCTGAGTCTGTATGGTGTATTTTCTGTGCGGGCTTATTGCGTAAAAATGAGTCATTGGCCATTTTTGCATGTGGCAAGGTAATCAAAATCGCGGTCACAGACAATCCTCTCTCTGCGTACATTTTGTTTAATGTCCTCAGGTGCTAAAAAGCATAGAGGACAATACAGATTTGTCAACATTACAATTGCACAGATATACCAGGCCCCAGGTGTTCAGCTAGGAAAGCAGCGACAACATCGAGCCTCCCGCACAGCTCGTGCATTTTGCCGCGAGGGAGGCGGTACATCAGAGACTACTGTCATAGTGGAATCCACTTGTTACTTTGATGACAAGAGGTTTTGCTGAGGGGAGGAACTGACCCCTATCCACATAATCCCATTTTGCGTAGCCTTTAATCTAGCCGCCAGGCTTTCTCCGTCCTCTTCTCTTTTACCGAAGCGGTGGCTGTTGCGAACGGATGCTCCGAAGCAATACAGCGCGAAGGGAGATAAAATGGGGAATATTTTGTTGACACCCTTCCGGTCCCTAATAAGCCTTGTGGTTTCTGTGGACGTTAAGCACCTTGTTTGCTTGTAACACCTCTCCAAAGCTCGGGAGTTTTGTAGGAACAATTGTGGCCGTCCTGGGCTCCCCGACCTAATGAGCCTTATGGTTTCTGTGAAAGCAGCAAAGAAGCAACATTGAACTGAATGTCCAGATGAATTAAACACTGTAGGTTCTATAGCAATTTGAAAGTGAAAAGGATGAGGTTGTCGGTGTTAATCAATAAAATGTTGCCTTGTGACTTTGCCCGCACAATTAATGGAAGATGGCTTACACCGCTAGCGCTGTTAATGCAGAATCATTCTGGTGGTGACTGTGTTGCGTTAGTATAGTTTCCCTTCCCCAGACCTCTTTGAGTTCTGTTCCCTCCAGTACCTCGGCGTTTAGTAAGTCTAACATCACCACCACCAACCACAACAAGAGTTGGGTAGGAAGTAGGGCCGCCAAGAAAGAGATGCAATGTGAAGAATTGAGTGATCAGATGCAAAACGGCATGTGCCACCATACAAAATATGGGCATTTATGATTGGTGTGAGAAAGATGTTAAAAATTGTCGTCCACATTCTCTGAAGCCAGAGGAGGGTCTTTTAACGATAGATAAGGATTTTCTTTCTTTCTTTCTTTCTTTGTATTCATATTAGACCAAAGGGGACAAAATCATAAAGACAATAATGAAAATGCTGGATCGCTGTATTTACGATTCTGCGCGTTCGTGATATGTTACAATATTATAAAACTGATTTCCATCTTAGACATCATTGCCTACAATTTTCACTTTTATGTCGCTTTTTGCAGTCCGTGATGGAAAATTGAAATAAGTCAACAAATTGCCCAAATATAACCGTCATGGCCGATTGGGCGTCAAAAGCCAATTATAACAATCCTCTTTTCACAATCTACCATACTTTACAGTTTGCGAAACATAAAGGTATGTATTGGGAGAGAGAAAAAAGTTTACCGATTACTACGGTCACGAATGCGAGAACACCATCGAGCCGAACTGGCGCCAGGAATGTAAAGATGGGCCTTTTTCCGGTGTTTGTCACCCCGTGTCATATTGCGAAGTTATTCCTGCGCGTTTTGACACACCGGCATGTTTTGTCGCCGCGTTATAAAACGTACCGAAAAATTCATTCCGTGCACGGTTTGTCCCTTTTCCAGCAGCATTTGTAATGCACTCCTCTTCGATGTGTGTATCAGTGTGCGTGAATGCAATCGCGCGCAGTGTTGCGTTGTGTTTATTATCCCCACTTCAGATAAGATGATTAAAATGAACTTATTCTGTATTTTGGGTAGATTGGGCCATAGGTGTTGGCTGGTCAGACGCAGTCCATGGTGTTGAATAATCTTGACCTTTGAGCATATATTTGTGGATGCCCTGTAGATGCTCGCCGCGTTTGGTCGGAGGCTGCTGGGTTGATGGGGTTGAAGGTAAGCATTAGAGACTTGACCTTGACTGGGTTTTTGGAGATTAATCAAACTGTGCTTTCATTGTATAGTGCGTACTGGTGTTTATGGCGCTACTATGCATATAAGTTTTGTGGTGGCTAGGGTATATTGTCCCCGCGTAACCAGGTGTGGGTGTGCTTCTTTTACAAATTGCCATTTGTGACCGCAGATAGCTTTGAGATCGTTCTACGGACAAAAACTCAAATCCAATATTTATATTTTTAGAAGTGGGGAGTTACTCCTGTACATCAACTTTTACTACTTACATTGCACACTGGACCAGAACTAAAGTTGCACTTCTTGATTTAAATGAAGCCAAAGGAATTATTTAGAGCTTGTATATATATTTATAGAGAGAACTTCTGGTAGCGCTGGACTCCTAGCATTGGTGTCTGCGTCGGCAATACCCCCTACAGCAGGGAAAGTGAGGAGAGGATTTAAACTCCAGTCACTGGTATTCAACATCATTCCTCCACTTAAGGTGTACACACACGCGTACACACATGTTGTTACTCTGTCCCCGTTAAGGCTCCAGCACCAATCGCGTCCTGAAAAGCTGAGGGGACCCTGGTCATCACTTTAAAGAGTTCCACAGGCCCTTAGTTGGCTGCCAGTCCACTTGACACTTTCCCATGAAGTGGACTTTGCTGTGACAGATGGGCTGTTCACGCGAGGTGACGTCACCTCATCGTTGATCGCCGGTGTGGCCTGGCGAAGCGACTTCGACTACCTACACTAACGTATCCACCTGACAGATGCCGAGACAAAAGTGGCTGACTTCGCGCTGAGAGCAAAATTAAAACGTCAGCTCCCGTGTCACTACGTGCTAATTTTAGACGGGGCTATCCCATGAGGGCCTGCACACTGACAAGCTTTGTTCATTTCCTTGCGACGTAGTTCCCACGTGTAATGATAGGCATGCGTGGCAGGCCCAGATTCTTGATGTGATTCGTTATGTTTTACTTCTGCAACAAAGCGATCTCGACGAGGTCACTAGTCGTGAAAACGCTAACCTGTTGACAGTAAAACAGGCGGTATGAGTCCGCAGTCGTAGCCTAAGTCTCCGGGTGCAAGCCCCAGGGTTTGTCGGACTTTGGCCTGTAATGGCATATGAAACCGTACTTTATTGCAACAACAAATAAAAAAAAAAAACCAGTGCCCCAGCCTAATAGCTTTCCGCGTGTACGGTTTTACTAGCTAAGCGCTACTGCCGGCGGTTTGGTGATCCGCGGCAATTTTGACCCATCGCTGGTCCCACCTCTTTCGGCGCCGAGGCACCGACAACTTCAGAGGATTTTAAATCTGTTTCGTGGCAATACAACGCTTCAGCACCCAAGACCAGTTTGCTTATGAACCTTATCACCTTTTTGGCGTTTTGGCAGGCACAGTGGTTACGCCACTGACAAAGGGGCCTCAGACCCGTTACCCTGCTTTATGGATTTTCGGGAGAGGGAGCCACAGAGAGCCAGTTTGTACTGCTTGGTAGAAGTAGCAGAACCCACGGCTCGATTTCCAGCTTCCAGTATCCGCTTACTCCCACAAGGCTGTGGTTTGTGGACACTGTCTTGTAACTGTGCCCGCACAATTAAAATGGCTCGAACTTCTCATCGCTGCCCATCTAATCATAGTTCAGGAGCTGTGTGAGACGAGGTGGCCGTCCTGGGCTGTCCGTCCTAACAAACCTTCTGGTTTCCCGTGGACGTAAAGCTTTATTGAACCGTAGCTTCGGCATTGGTCTCAGCTTGTCCCTAATACGTCATCTGAGGACATTAAGCAACACGACCTACCTACCTACCTACCTGCCCATCTAATGCAGGAGTCATTCTGGTGGTGACAGTGTAGTGATGGGTATATATATATATATATACTCCTCCCCCACCACATAACACCCCCCTCCCCTTCTCTCCGTTCCTACTATAGGCCTTAGGGTTTCTGTTGACGTTAAACATCAGCACTATTTTGGTTTACTGGAGAGAGAGAGAGATCACAGATGTAAACAACTGATTCTGTGGTGCAATTACGTTAGTCACGACGCTAGGCCTTCTGAGCGGTTAGGTCAGAGCTAAGGAGCTGTGTGAAAGTCGAGGTGGCCGTCCTGGGCTTCCCTGTCCCTAATAGTAATAAGCTGTGTGTGTGTGTGTGTGTGTGTGTGTGTGTATGTGTGTGTGTGCGTGTGAGTGTGTGTGTGTGTGTGTGTATGTGTGTGTGTGTGTGGTGCGTGCGTGCGTGCATGTGTGCGTGGTTGTGTATGAGTGTGAGGGTGTACCTCCTTGAACCGGCCGCACGAGAGGCCTGCACTCTCGGTCGCTTGGGGATTTGATCCATGGACAACTTTTTAAAACATTTTCTACACCTCTGACAACATCAGGATCAAAGAAACTGGTCGGAAAAGTGCGATTTTTTTGTACCTTTCAAACACATTTTAAAGGCCTTGTTTGTGGGTATTACAAAGGTACAGGAACAGGCCTTCTCAGAGGATAGAAAATGTATTACAGTGGTGCACGGATGGTAACAATAACAATATACTTCATTCATCCCAGCGGGAAATTAAAGCTGTCGTTCGATCTTACACATTAACGCACAACGAAGAACTGAATTGCACATATCTCGGTAAATTATGTGCAATTCAATTCTTCATTGCGAGTTGATGTATAAGATCGAACGACGCTGTTCAATATTTACGGAATTATTAATATCAGTGCACTGATATTACTCGCGCGCGAGGAGTGGGGGGATGTTTCTCTGTGCGTGTGTGTATGTGTACATGGTCGCTATCTTGAAGGTTTCACGGTTGGCGGAGAGAAAGTCAAGTTTGTGTTTATAGTCATGTGGCCCGTTACAAAGGGGTTGCCAGTTCGTGATCAGTGCTAGTAAACGAAGAAACTATTATTAGCATGTGTTAATGTCAACAAGTAAGGATAATTTCATGGATCCATACGCACACATAACAGACTGTAGCTCTTTACTCTGTTAGGCTCTCCCAATGCAAAGAAAATAAAGCGTGACACGTTAAGCAATTTATTATCGTCGGAATCGCTGCATAATCTGGAATAGCGTTCATTCCTAGGTAAGCCTCTGTACAAAGGCAAGCGGAACCTGCTTAACTGACTGTACAATCAGCATCGGAAGAGCACATGAGATTTGTCTTCAATTGTATCTACACAAAAGGGGCAGAGTTGTTGGTTCTCTGCTAATGAGAAGCACAGCCTGTGTGTGTGTGCATGCGTTCTTACGCGAGTCTGTGTCTGCGTGCGTGCGATGTTATGTGCATGTGAATCAATGTGTGGCACCTTGTATTGACCAAAAGAGAGGCCCGAACTCTCGGTTGCTTTTGAATTTGATCCCTGGACGTCCTTTTACAATGTTTTCTATATCTTTATATGACGACGTTAGGACAAAAAAAGCTAGTCAGAAAGAGGAATTTGCGAATTCTTTGTACCTATCGAACATCTTTTAAGGCCCCTTGTGTGTGGGTATCCGAGAGGTACAGGAAAGGGTTTCTGAGAGGATAGAAAAGGTACCATGTTGGTACGTGGATGGTACCTTGAAAGCTTCTCGGGTGGCGGAGAGAGGGAGACGGAGTGCGTGCGTTTATTGTACGTGCGTGCGTGTTTGTGTGTGTGCGTTTGCAGAGAGAAGGAGTATGCATGTGTATACAATTTGTGGCACCTCCTTTAGGCAAAGAGGCCAGAGCTGTGGTTTGCAGAATATGCAGTCCTGGACCTCTTTTACAACTATGCTGGCGTCATTGGGAGAGAAAAGAAGCTAGTGAATAGGAATTTGCGAATTCTTTTTTTACCATATCGAACACCAACACTGGTTGTTTATTTGTTGTGGGTATCCGAAGTACAGGAAAGGGTCTCTGGGATGAAAGTACGGGCGGTGAAGTGGATGGGTACAACCGGAGCATTCTCGGGTGGCGGAGATGAGGAAGCAGCGGTTGGAAATAGTTGTAGTCTGGCGCAGGTAGTGCGTGTATTGCAACGTTTTGTGTCGTAGCCATCAATGTGTGGCACCATCCTTGGTACAGACCAAAGAGGCCGAACTCGTTTGCTTTTTGAATTTACGATCCCTGGACATCGTTTTACAACGTGTTTCCTACATCTTTATATGGCTTGACAATACCGGGATAAAAGAGCTGATCAGAAAAAAGAATTTTCGACTTGGAAAGGAATGGTTCAGTTGGATATAGTGTAAGTCATTATTATTGCATTACGTGCGTGAACATATATAAATATAGGAGAGGCGTTGTGCTTGCACATCTGGAAAGATCTCGTTGGCAGAGAAGTGTGTGAGTGAGAGAGATTGGGATTTGATCCCTGGACATCTTTTGAATGTTTTCTGCACCTTTATCTCACATCTGGAAAAATGAAATTAGAAAAGAGTGCGAGTTCTTTGTGCCTTCCAAACATCGTTTTAAGCCCTTTTTTTGTTTGTGCCTTCCAAACACCGTTTTAAGCCCTTTTTTTGTAACGTACAGGAACCGACTTCAGAGAGGTCAGAAAAGGTACCGGGGCGGTACATGGATGGTACCTTGAAAGTTTCTCGGGTGACTTAAAGAGAGTTGGATATAGGTGATCATTATTATTGCGCGCGTGTATGCGTTTATATATATATATATACGAAGAGCACACGGCATTCGTCTTCAGTTGTATCTACACTAAATGGGCTGAGTCGTTGATCCTTTTGCTACTGAGAAGCGAAGCCTGTGGCCGTTTATACGCGAAAAGCCCCTCCGAAAGTGAGTTTTGTACACTTTGCTTTGTATAACTTGTTTTTTTTTACAAGGACTGTAGTTTAGAGAATGACTGACGTGAACAGCCTGGCTGGGGGTAAGGTACATATATAAACTACCGTAGTTGTGACACTATAGACAGCAGACAGATGAGTGCTTTTTTCCACCAGAAGCAGACGCAATCAGTAGTTTTATTATTCTGCTATCATGCGTTATCCCTGTGCATGCCACAGTGTCGTTAAGACTTCTCTTTTTGAAGGTGAACATGGGGTGTTTAACTGACTAATGCAACGGTGTTAGTGCAAACTGTGTCTCAGAAAAACTGAAAAAGGTCCTTTACGCTTTCTCTATCAGGAGTTGAACCTACGGTAGCTTCGCTTTCACTGGATCAGCACCATAGCGCTAACCACTGAGCTACGGCCCTTTCAGGCTGAGCTACGGCCCTTTCAGTCATGTATGGTCGATTAAGACAGGTACAAGTCAGCCAGAAATTGCGCTTGTCTACGGGAGGTAATCCATGAAAAATAATCACGCAAGTGATTGACAGCCTGGTACCTCGAAGACACCTTCTAAGTATTGCAGGGGTGCCGTTTATGCACTTTCCAGACACTTTCCGAGCACTTTTGAATACCCAAACAGAACGAGTACTACAGAGGTGTTCAGGAGGTGCACCTTCAGCTTTGATTTGCATGTTAATTGTACCATTTCGGTACTCTTCTAGTACCTAAATGATGATGAAGTGATGCTTTATGTCCTCAGATGTCAATTGACATATTAGGGACAAGTTGTGACCAATGCCGAAGCACGGTTCAATAATTCTTTACGTCCACGGAAACCAGAAGGCTCGTTAGGACGGACAGCTCAGGATGGCCACCGCGACTCTCACACAGCTGAACTATGACTAGTACCTAAAGTTGCTACAGGAGATTATATATCTCCCCTAATAGGATGGAGACGGGACCGCGTACGTGTGTTTTGTTAACGACCGGATGCTATGTCGTGCCAGTAAGGATAGGGGCAGGCGTGGTTGAGTTTTTAGTTGATAGCGGGTCAGCTGCCACGGTCCTTAGCGCTGCAGCATTTGAGACGGCACAGAGAGAGATACGCGAGCTGTACTGAGGGAAAGTAAGCTTAATCTTTCTACAGCTAGCGGACATAATTTGGACATTCGGGGCGAGACGACTCTAGACTTGGGAATAGGTGACCAAACTTTCCCACACATTGTAGTGGTTGGGGACACAGGAAACTCGGCAGGTATCCTGGGTACAGATTTCATGCAGAAACATGGTTGTCTGTTGGACTTGGCACAGGGTACTATGCAGATAGGAACGCAAGTAGTTCAGCTGAAGAGAGAGACACGTGTGCGAGAGTGCAAGTGTGTGACGCCGTCATTGTACCGCTTAGGTGCGAGGCGTTTGTTAAAGGGTCTCTTCTTCAGGCCAGTTTTGGGGAAAAGACTGACGGACTGCTGGAAGGTCTAGATACTTTTAAAAGCGAGATTAGTCCTGAGGTCTCTAGGTGTTTGGTTCAAGTGACGAAGAATGATGTGTTTGTTCCTGTCACCAATCTATCTGACAGGGAAATAATAGTCAAAGCAGATACTGTCATTGCTGCAGTAGAAACGGCGGTTTCCTTGAATTCCCTGTCGCAAGAGCGTGAGAAAAAAAGGAAAGGCTTTATTCTGATCAGCTTCCTAGCCATCTTGAAAGCTTGGCCACTAAGTTGTCTCCAAGGGTCAGTGAGAAAACCAAAGGAGAAGTGAGGGACACTCTTACTGAGTTTCAAGATGTTTTCATGTGCCCAGATACTCAGCTTGGTAGGACGGGAAAGGTCCGACATACTATCGACACTGCAAACACTAAGCCTGTTAAGCTACCCCTTCGACGCCTGCCAATGGCCCAGAGAGAGATTGTTGATAGAGAGTTGGAAAAGATGTTCAAAGAAGATATTATAGAGCCTAGTGACAGCCCGTGGGCGGCAAATGTCTTGGTCAAAAAGAAGGATGGGTCTGTTAGGTTTTGTGTAAACTACAGAAAACTGAATGAGTGCACAAAGAAAGCTGCCTACCCTTTGCCCCACATTGGGGATTCACTTGATGCTTTGTCGGGTTTATGCTGGTTTTCAACTTTGGACTTAGCTCAAGGTTTCTACCAGGTAGTTCAAGGTGATGCCCTTCGGTCTCTGTGACAGTCTTGCGACTTTTGAGAGGCTGATGGAATTAGTCCTAAGTGGCGTTCTCTTTGAGAGGTGTCTAGTCTACATTGACGACGTCATTTGTTTCGGAAAGACGGAGGAGGAGGCATTGTATAACCTCAGGGTTGTGCTGCAGAAGTTTAGAGATGCAAATCTCAAGCTGAAACCCTCCAAGTGTTCATGGTTCCAGGATGAATGTACCTTTTTAGGGCATACAGTCGCACGTGAGGGGACGACTTGCGAAAAGTCGAAGGTTGAAGCTGTGGCGAGCTGGCCTGTGCCGACTTGTGTTTCAGAGGTTCGTTCGTTCCTGGGAACTGCGTCGTACTACCGGAAGTACATTCAGGGCTTTGCCGACATAGCTAGCCCGTTGACAAACTTGACAAAGAAGAATCAGAAGTTTGTTTGGACTGAGAAGTGTCAGAGCGCTTTTGAAAGACTGAAGGAAGCACTAGTCTCTGCTCCAGTCTTAGCGTACCCCGCTAGGGAGGGTAAGTTTGTCCTTGACACTGATGCAAGCGCGACTGCGATTGGTGAAGTCCTGTCACAGATTCAAGTCGGGGAAGAGAAAGTCATTGCCTACGCAAGCTGTGCTCTGTCCAGTTCCAGGCAAAATTACTGTACGACGTACAGAGAGATGTAGTGAGATTCGTGAAGTACTTTTCTCATTACCTGTGGGGAAGGCCGTTTTTGGTTCGCAGTGACCATAGTTCGCTGAAATGGTTAAAGAACTTTAAACAGCCAGAGGGGATGGTAGCTGGGTGGATAGCTACTCTGGACACCTGTGAATTCCAGATAGAGCACAGGAAAGGTGCGTCACATGGTAATGCCGATGGGTTGTCCCGGATCCCAAGATGATGTCAGAGGGAAGGGTGCAGTCAGTGCTCTCAGAAGCGAGTGAGGGTAGTAACACGTTCGCAAGCACGTGGCCGAGACTTAGCTGACAAGGGTGTAGCTAGCGGTACGCAGAGGAACGCTGACTCGTGTGCGCGCGAGGAAGTCCCGCGAGTTGACCCCGAGGTCACTAGTCGAGGTGATGCTACTGGGAAGGGGAAAGATGTACTGGTCCGAGCAGATAAGGCGGTTCAGAGTAATTCTGCTTCACGGTCAAATGAAGATGCCCCTGAGTCTGTTCAGTCTTTTACATTCGATCCTGATGTACAGGGAGGTAGTGGTGGTACTTTCCTATTGGATAGGAAGAGGGTGGAACAGTGTGTTCAGACAGAGGCTGTAACCAAAGGAGAGGCGAAGGAAAAAAATAAGTGGGTCGTTTGGAGAGTCGTTTAGCTACGTTGCACTGACGTCAGCAGCACCGAGCCTCTGGTGACGTACAGCAAAATGCTGGTTGTTCACGTGAATGACGTTAAACCTTATGAAGGGAGGGAACAACCAGGTAGCGAAGAGGAGAGTGAAAGTGAACAGCTGGAGAGTGAGTGCGATGATGGGGATGAGGGTGGAGAACAGATGGTGGTGGAGGGATGGGACGAGGGAGACGTGCGGTCTTCTCCCGTTAAAACTAGAACTGGGAGGGAGGTTAAGGCCCCCAGGAGATACTCTCCTTCCCCGTCTTCCTCGTAAACATCATCACCCTCGCCCTCAGCATCATTTGAGTGAAGCTAGTCATCGACGAACGGCAGAGTTCGGATGGTAAAGGGTGCAGTCGGCGGCTCTGCTGACAGCCCTTTGTCTCCGCCACCCTCACCACCATCGTCATTGTCATCGGGGTGTAGTCGGCGGCTCTGCTGACAGCCCTCATCAAACTCCGCATCGATCTCCAGTACCGGCAGGGTGTAGTCGGCGGCTCTGCTGACGGCCCTTTCAGTGTCTCCGCCACCCTCACCACCATCTTCATTGTCATCAAGGTGTAGTCGGCGGCTCTGCTGACGGCCCTCATTCACCACCATCGTCATTGTCACCGGGGTGCAGTCGGCGGCTCTGCTGACGGCCCTCATCAGACTCCGCATCGATATTCATCACCAGCAGGGTGCAGTCGGCGGCTCTGCTGACGGCCCAGTCATCATTTCCGCAGCTGCCTATAGAGTCACTGCGTAACCTTGATTAGACCGCCACAAGACCGTGAAAAGAGTTTTGAGATACCCTTCAAACGATGCTGAAGAAAGGAAACAAAATGAACTCTGATGGGGTTGCTTACTGAATACTGGTTTTCTTTTGGGATGCATGATATGTACACCATACTATGATACATTGTTTCACTGTTTTCTTACAGGTTTGTTTGCTTTGGTAACCTGTAATTTGACTAGTCACTCGTTTTGTGATTGTGCTCTCTTATTTTGATTGTAACTTTTTGGTTGTTCAATCGAATTTTGTTGTCATCCAAACTGCCATGACGTTAGCATTTATTCAATACGTTAACGTTTATGATCTTTCGTGAATACACAGTTGTTTGGTTGAATACTGAGGCGCTGTTGACTATGGGGTTGCAATGTTTAATTGTTGCATTTTTGTTGTTGATTTGATGATTCCGTTTTGTTGTTGTTGACGACTAATGTGAGACAATCTTCGTTTTTCCTGTAGCGGGAGAGCTGTGTAAGCTAGCTCGAGTTACGGGCCTGAATTTTCCCTGTCCTTTCTCTCCAGTCGGACGCTGGCGACTGGCCGGTGCCCGCGCGGCGGTATAGGTACCTGCCGGACTTCTGCACCATGTGCGGAGGGTGCTGAGGTCAAACACCTTCTCCCCGAGAGTCTACATGCTGAAAGAGTGTTGCTCTTCCCTTAGAGACCATGTGCTGAAAGGGTGTAGTCAACCTACCCCGAGGTCTACATGTGCTGAAAAGTGTGGTATAACCCTTAGGACTCGGTGCTGAGAAGTGCTAGTCCACCCCTACCCCCTCCCGAGTTTACATGCTGAAAAAGTGTGTTGCTCTTCCCTTAGTTATTAGAAGACCTGTGCTGCAAAGTGCGAGCGTTAGTTAAGTTTATGTTTGTCTTCTTGTGCTGCAAAGTGCAAGTATTAGTTAAGTCAGTGCAAGGGTGCAACTTTTGTAGGTAATTGGTACTGAGCCTATGTCGGTAGCTAAGTTAGCTATGGTTGAGTGCGTAAGTTAGGCATAGTTATGTGTTAGTTTGGTTTGTACTTGTGTTTACTGTACGTGTAACATGCGGTAGTGTAAATAAAATTGTATGGATTTCTTTATTTGGTTCGTCACTATAATGGGAGTGAGAGTATGCACGGAGACGGAGTGTGGTCTGTGTGAGCGTCAGTGCCTCAGTGTTTTCGTCATGTCGGTACATGTGTACAACTTCTGTCTCCCCTTGTCTTTTGTCTAGTGTCTGTTTTAAGTGACATATGTGCATAATGAAACGGCGCATCTACCTCTGAGGAGCGGACAAGCAACCAAACACAAACACGGGTTTTTTTCTGGATGGCCAAGGTTGGTCGATTGTAGTGATCTTGAACACAACGCGAGGAACATGACATTGAAAGGCACACTACATGAGGAAGACTAGAGGCAATTGTTTATTCCAGTGTGAGTGTCTCTCCTTGGCAATCTCCAGCCTCCCTCTGAACCTAAAATGAGGAACGGGCCGCAGGTCCGGTTACACCACCAACGCTCCCAGGGTCCCGATTGCTGCCTTTTCAGGTAAGATACTTGTAAGGTTTGAACTGATTTATTTGGTCTTTAATGTTCTCATCATGGTTTATAATGGGATCCACAATTTACTGCTTACCGTGTCAGTTTTATGATGTGCTGATCAGCTGTTCCTTTCTTTAGCTGACCCACTGTGTTTACACCTGTGGCCTTGAATGCTTTTCTGACAAGGGCAACAGTGAAGGGACTATCTCTTGAAAATGTTACGTTTGTTTATGTATCTTGTTTTATGTTGGTGTCGGGATGGGTTTTGTGAATTTGACTTGAGTAAGGATGAAGAGTTTTTAAGTGTGTATGATGGAGTTAGTTGTCCTAAGGTGACTGTTCGGTTGACAGGGCGTTAAAATCCAGTTGCTAACTAACCTTTGGATGCCCTACGTGAGATCAGATCTGCATCCTGTAAATACAGACGCATCACTTCACGTATTTGATCGAGTATTAATATGCATACATTTGATTACTGTCGGTGATGCATGTCATCACTCGCAAATTTTTGTCACATCAAAGTCACCATTGCGCCACTCGAAGCATACATATAATACATTGCTATTTTTACAAACTAGTGATATTCTACCATATGAAAAAGCAAACAAGTATCAGAATCATCCCATCAAGTGTGGTACATGCATACCAATAGTACAAGCTGTACCCTACACCTGATAAACACTGCACTCACTTTACCGTACACCTGACAAACACTACACTCACTTTACCGTACACCTGACCAACGCTGCACTCGCTTTACCGTACTCCTGACAAACACTGCACTCGCTGTGCCTTGCACCTGACAAACACTACATTAACTGTGCCCTACACCTGACAAACACTGCACTCGCTGTGCCCTACACCTGACAAACACTACACTCACTGTGTCCTACACCTGATGAACACTACACTCACTGTGCCCTCCACACCTGGCAAACACTACACTCGCTGTGCCCTACACCTGACAATCACTACAGCCACTGTGCCATGCACCTGACACTCGACTGTGCCCTACACCTGACAAACACTACAGACTGCTCTACACCTGACAAACATTACACTCGTGGTTACTCCAGTACCAAACATGCTGCGACAGCTTGACTGTTCCTGTCCATGATTTGCAGTTGCAACAACAGCAGACACAATACCCGAGAGAAATTAAGCGTCATGAACAGACATGAGACGCGGGGGGGAGAGAACGAACAAACGAAAGGTTTATTGAACTAGGCCGTCTGCCCATGTCAAACAGGAGAGGGGGGGGGGGGACATTTTTTGTGCATAAACAAGCTTGGCATCAAAACATTCCAACAGAGATTCTCTCCCTACACACACATACAGGCACACGCCGTACCTACGCACGCATTCACGCAAACTCGAGCACACCCATACTCAAGCGCGCGCACAATTTAAAAAATAAATATATATACACACACGCGAATGCCCTAGGAAGCACAAAAGTGAGAGACAAAAGTAAACAGTACAAAAGCATGTGATTCAGAATGCCCGATCAAGCTAGGATCGCGTTGCTAATACTATTGGCTCTTAGCTCGAAGGCCTTGGAAATATAGATTGCAAGTGAAAGGAGAGAGGGAGAGAGAGAACTTGGCACCGTTTCTTGTTTCCAGTGCAGTCGGAACGCACCCAAATGCTGCACCTGGAGCCAGACCCAGGTCTAATCCTTTGTAATCCGTGTAGCCTTCATCTGCCTACAGTGGTCTTAAAACGCTTGTTCGCACTCCAGTGGTTTAATATTTCAATCTACCCACTTGAAACAAAACAGTACTGTGCAAGAGACGAGGCATATTTATTTTCACGAGGAAAGCGAGTATGAGATTTAAAAAAATAATAATAAAAAAATAGATCAATAAAAAAAAAAAATTAAACTGTTTTCTTCAAAAGACCACAAAATAGTGTGTGTGTGTGTGTGTGTGTGTGGAGAGAGAGAGAGAGAGAGAGAGAGAGAGAGAGAGAAGATTTTGTTATTGTGTGAAAGAGAGAGGGGGGACGGGGGAAGGAGGACGGATTTTGTTGTGTGAAAGAAGGGGGGGGGGGGGGGAGATATAACTAGATTCTTTATTTGAGAGACAGGCAGAAAGACCAGACATACAAATAGATATCTTCGGCACTCATGCAGGTTAGACAACATCGGGACGAAAACCAGTATGGATGAAAAATCCCATGTTCAGTGTTCAAACACAACCTAAAACACAACGCAAGTTCTATAAGCCAACAATAATCAAGTGTGTGCACGTCTTAAACTATCAGGGTGAAATCGAATTCTGAAATTCGAACAAGCCCCGCGGGTAAAACAATAAAAATTGTTTAAGTGTCATTCACTTTTCATGACACATGTTTCTTCGTATCTGACGATCTGGGAATAATGTTGGCTTGTTTGTTAGCAAACCCCGAGGTTCACCAAAATAGACGGGACAGAATAACGTATGGAACCATTTTTCCACGCATGTATATACTGTTGCACATACAAATGTATATAGTGTTACCGCCACCCCGGCCACAACACTTGTCTCATCCGTGGACAGTCTTTGTGACATTGTTCCCAACAGCGGTTGAAACAGTACGTTTGAATTAAAGTATACAAGCTGCTTTGCACTTGCGGGTTCCCAGCTACCGTAATATTTTCTACTGTTCTGGTCGTGGACCTGTGTATATATATTGACATGTCCATGGTTTCTGCTGTTCTGGTCGTGGACCTGTGTATATATATCAACAGGTCCATGGTTTCTGCTGTTCTGGTCGTGGACCTGTGTATATATATTGACATGTCCATGGTTTCTGCTGTTCTGGTCGTGGACCTGTGTATATATATTGACATGTCCATGGTTTCTGCTGTTCTGTTCGTGGACCTGTGTATATATATATTGACATGTCCATGGTTTCTGCTGTTCTGGTCGTAGACCTGTGTATATATATTGACATGTCCATGGTTTCTGCTGTTCTGTTCGTGGACCTGTGTATATATATTGACATGTCCATGGTTTCTGTGGAGGCCTCAGAGCTCAGGGGCTGTGTGAACAGGGAGGTGGGCCTGGGCTCTCATTCCCTATCCCATTCTTCCCCCGTCGCTGATAAGCCATATGTGGTTTCTGTGGACGTAAAGCTCCAGTGAAAGAAAGAAAGGTGGTGGTCGGTCACGTGCTTCAGGATCGGAGAAAGCTTGGAGCGAGCATCTCAGCTTGGGTACCCACCCCCATCCACCCAAAGCCCTCAACCCCGCCCTCCCACCACCACCACCACATGGTTCAGTGTTGCTTTACGTCCACATGGTTCTCGCCCTGATATAACCGCACTGGTTGACTGGGCGTAAAACACCAATTTACTTACTTACTTACGTCCACATGGTTTAGTGTTGCGTTACGTCCACAGAGACCATAAGGACTATTGGGGACGGGGAGCCCAGGACGGCCACCTCGACTGTCACACAGTTCCTGAACTCTGACACGTCCACAGAAAACCTCACACGGTTGTTAGGGACGGGGGCAAGGGAAGGAGAAGATGGAGGCGGGGGGAAGGGAGGGGTGATGGAGGTTTCTTCTTTTCGTTTTTTCTCTCAGAGTCATCTTTCAGTGCAGACTCTCTTACGGCGTTCCTACAACTCCCGTATAGTTTATATCTGCAATCGCATGCGCTGCATCAACATCTGTTCTCTCATTAAAAGTCCCAAACGTTGGCAACCACACGAAAATACTGCACATAATGTAGCAATGGTGACGCGGTTGTTAGGCGACCCGAATTTTCCCGCAAGGGACTGATGAAATAATAATTATAAACAAACCCAACAACAACAAAAATCTAAACAAATACTTCCCGTTGTCACTGTAACTGTCAGGTGTCGATTATCTACCGCCCCCTGAAAGTAACACACCGTACTATTCTCGTTGAAACCGTACTCCCTCTGCGAACTCGCTTCACAACAATTTGTTCACCCCAGGGAATTACACTCGCATGTCGTTGACACAGTGTTTATCCACGGATTTTACAGCCACATCTTGATAACTCGGTGTTCACATCCTGAATTTTACAGTCATGTCTCGACACTAGTGTTCATTTGGGGAAGTTACATTCACGTCTCTGTAACGTAGTGTTCACAGCGAGACGTCACTGTCCCGTCTCTGTAACGTAGTGTTCACACCGGGACGTTACTGTCACGTCTCTGTAACGTAGTGTTCACAGCGGGACGTTACTGTCACGTCTCTGCAACGTAGTGTTCACAGCGGGACGTTACAGTCACGTCTCTGCAACGTAGTGTTCACAGCGGGACGTTACAGTCACGTCTCTGCAACGTTGTGTTCACAGCGGGACGTTACAGTCACGTCTCTGCAACGTTGTGTTCACAGCGGGACGTTACAGTCACGTCTCTGCAACGTTGTGTTCACAGCGGGACGTTACAGTCACGTTCTGCAACGTGTGTTCACAGCGGGACGTTACAGTCACGTCTCTGCAACGTAGTGTTCACAGCGGGACGTTACTGTCACGTCTCTGCAACGTAGTGTTCACAGCGGGACGTTACTGTCACGTCTCTGCAACGTAATGTTCACAGCGGGACGTTACAGTCACGTCTCTGCAACGTAGTGTTCACAGCGGGACGTTACAGTCACGTCTCTGCAACGCAATGTTTACGCCGACAAGCTGCGGTCATGGACCAGTATTCACCCCGAGAAGCACGTCTCGATAACGCAGTGTTCACCCCGGGATTTCACTCTCACGTCTCGATAACGCAGTGTTCACCCCAGGATTTCACTGTCACGTCTCGATAACGCAGTTTCACCCCAGGATTTCACTGTCACGTCTCGATAACTCGGTGTAATTCACTCCCGGATTTCACAATCAGTTCTCGCTGACACGGTGCTCACTGTAGGATTTTGCATTGGCTTCTCATTAACACGGAGTTGCACCCCTTGAAGTGACTCTTTTTGTTGACACGGTGTTCCCCTCATCAAGTTACATTCGTTTTCTGCTGCTGCTGCACTTAGTTCTCATTGACACAGTTTGGCACTCATTTGTCGCTGACACAGTTTTGTACATAATTATGTGTTGTCTGTTCTAAATGGCGTATAGTTCTAGTGTTGAACTTGGCCAATTTAAATAAATTATCAATAAAAACAACTGCTGTCAGCTCCATGCGAACTCTAAAGTAAGACATTATTTTGTTATCGTTTCGCTGCAGTACTATATAGAACGGGAAGCTTGCGTTAGTGTGTGTGTTGTGGTGTGTGTGTGTGTGTGTGTGTGTGTGTGTGTGTGTGTTGCTGGGGGAAGGGGACGGGGGGATCCAGTTTTGTTTCATTTTATTTATATAAACTAAACGAACAATGAGGCTGTGTCGTTCTTTTGATAATTTAATAGTACCGTTTGCCTCTCTCTCTCTCTAGCTACCGTTTCATCATATCCTTGACTGCTGCGGTGCTTTTATCGGTGGCAGTTCTCTCCTTTGGCATAATCACAAGGTCACGGTCGTCGGAAGGTCGCGCAGGGGGGTCATTCTTCGGATCACGTGGACGCTGACGTAGGAAAGGTTTTCGCTCAGGGGGAGGTAAGAATTGATCCAGAGGGCGCTCTACTGGGCCTTGGTGATTCAGGTCGTACATGGTGGCCTCCCTCAGAAGTGCTGAGGTCGGAAGGTTGTCGGGTTCCGCAAAACGAACGTACCTGTAGATTGTGAACAGCGGGATTGGGGTTAACATCGGCTTTGACTGTGAAAGATTGATCACTACACTTGCCGGTCATTGCCAGATCATAGCAGGCAAATGCATAGACTTTCAGTTAGTTGATAGCAAAGGTTATGTAAAACAGTGGAATATCGGCTTCTCTTTGTTATCTTGAAAAACTTTTTCTTGATTTTGTTTAATTCATGGTCTAAGCATCCAAGAGAAGACATTCTCGCGTTAATAAAGAAAATACGTTAAAATGCCATTTGTGTACAAAAGGTTTTGCATTTACCCAACTTGGAGGGTTTCATTTTTCAATTTCACCCAAAAGCCCCCCTCCCCACCCCCAGGTGACCCTGTGTGGCTGACGAGACGTTAAAATTCAAAATCTCTCTCTCTCTCTCTCTCTCTCTCTCTCTCTCTCTCTCTCTCTCTCACACACACACACACACACACACACACACACACACACACACACACACACACACACTTAATTCCCTGGCTCACCTGCCTAGACCGACTCGTTTCTTGTGTTCAACGTATTTCGTCACTTCGCTTTCCATCTGCAGGCTCCGGTACGGGTTCATGGGAGGGAAGAAGCGCGCATGCGTGTACTTCTCGCCAATCAGCGGCTTGTACAGGGGAGCCATGTGAGGAAGCTGAGTCTTTGACGTCACACCACTTCCGCCGTCCTTGTCGCTCTCACCCAAGTCTCTGGCGAGGGCGCTTTGCGATCGCAGATCAGGACTCGTCGTCGCTATGGGAACCACAATCGGCAAGCGCTGGGAGAGCCTCGGAACGAAGGAAGAATCAGAAGTCCTGGGCCTCGGGCCCTCCGCCTCGTTATCCAACGCCGCCATGTGTTTTTTTACGTCCTCCGACGTCGCTGCCGTCCACTGCCCGCAGTGCGTGCCCACGCTGCCACCACCCTCGGCTGGTTTTTGCGACAGGCGCCTCTTGCTGGCGGAGGACATCAAAAGGTTGGACTTGCTTTTGAAGAAGTAGCGAGGGATGCCGTACGTCTTGACGATGTCCTCAGCGTACCGCGGGTCCATGAAGTCTTCCTGGCTCACGGACAGGTAGTGCAGCGTGGGCAAGGTCGCCTTGGGCACTTTGAATCTTCGCCGAGGGGTCTGCATGGAGTGGATCGGGGATGGTTAGGGTTGGTTTATGTATCACAGTGTTCTGTTTGCCTGCGAGCTGCGCTCACACACACACACACACACACGCACACGCACACACAAACGCACACACACATACACAAGCACGCACGCACACACACACACACACACACAACCACACACACACACACACACACACACACACACACAACACACACCACGCACGCACACACACACACACACACACACATACACACACACACACACACACACACACACACACACACACACACACACACACACACACACACACACAAAGAGAGACAGACAAACAGAGATACAGAGACAGAAACACAAAGAGAGAGAGTGAGACAAAGAGAGCGAGGGAGGGAGGGAGGGCAAGAGAAACAGACAGACAGTGAGAGAG
>JABMCL010003105.1:187500-220000 GCA_018857735.1 Alviniconcha marisindica | reverse complement strand
ATTTTGGTTCCAAGCAATGTGGGAATTACGGCACAAAGCTGTTCAAATTGCTTAAAAGACCGATTTTGGAATCACCAGAACCACCTGCTTGATTGTGTATTTTAGTTTTTCACCGTGTGTAGCTGAAACAGACTGAGAGTGAGATTGGGAATGTTGTTCGTTCAGTCATTCGACTCGTGGGAAACCGGTACTTGGACTTGGAGCTGGACTCAGATTCAGAGATGAGACAAATGTTCACATTATCTTCTTCTGTTATGAAAATTGTGAGAAGAAAGTATAACTGTGAGTGTCTCTGATGAAGATCATATAGTAATGGAAGTGATATAAAACATATTTCAACCATACAGCAACTTGGGACAATCATCAGATCACTGTTTATCAGCAAGTTAATGTGTAATAATGATTAATTTAATGTAGTCATAATATTATTATTTAAAAACAAACATCAGTTTACCTGTGCATGTGCACACACACACACCACCACACACAACACACACACACACACACACACACACACACAGAGCAAGAAGCAGTTGATAATGGAAAAATACACTGGCTGACTTGAATGATGGAATGGGTAATGGAGAATTGTAATGTTAGATTAGTATAGAAAGATCAGACAGGTGTGTTTTGAGCCTAGATTTAAATGAACTTCTGGTTGCTTTAAGTTTCCTTGGTGTTAGTTACTGGCAGGTTTTACGGTATTAGTGACCGAGACACTTTAACAATTCCTGTGCAGAAATGTATCCAGTGCTTGTATTTTCATGCATTTTTTTTTTTGTAAAGCCCAGATGCAATGATAATAAAGATACAATAAACACAGTGTACTTGATTTTGTGTGTGTTGTTTGATTGTAAGAGAGTGAAATGTTGCTGAGATCGTGACAATCGTGACAGACCGAACTTCCTACTTTTAGCCACGCTTGATGGCAGATGAAAAAAGATAACAAGCTAGATGCATTTAAAAAACCCAGACACAGGTCTGTCGAAGACAGCATAAATAATTGTTTTTTCCGTAAGTTCAAAGCATTTAACGTAAAATCTTGTATCTTATGTTTTTGCAAAAAAACATCAAGTTCGTTGGTCACAAAAAAAGAGTCCCCGACATGTGCTATTATTTATCGATTACTTTTGTTGGTGAAAATCATGTTAGTACCAGGCAACTCATGAAATATGATTTTAACTTGCTGTGCATTTCAAATGCAAGAGAACATCTTTATTTGGGTTGAAAGTGCCAAAACAGGTGTGGCAAACATTTGCAAAAACATGTCGGATACGGGAAAAAAACTTTCGCCGCACATCTTTCTTGGTCTCTTTATCAACTAGTTCTGCCGATGACAGCCTGCTTGTGTATTCATACGCATAGACCACGATGTCCGATTTGAATACCCAGCTATTGTTTTGAGGTAAGTTCGTTAGATTTTTTACATTTTGCCTATTTTTGGTGTGATTTGAATACCCAGCTATTGTTTTGAGGTAAGTTCGTTTTTAACATTTTTAACATTTTGCCTATTTTTGGTGTCGGTCACTCACGTTCGCAGAGCGTAACGATCGCACCCCACTCGACTGAATACTTAATCTACCATTATTTTGTGAATTACATGGTGTTTTTGGCCACAGGCAACCTGTAGCAGACAGCAAAACACTTGGTGTTCATCCACTGTGACCCTTCCATCAGAATTTGAAATTAATGTTGAGTACATCTGTAAATTTTGAGGAAATCAGAGAAACTGTGCAATCGTTCTACTTCGTGACCGACATGGAAGCTGTCACAGACGCGAATGTTTTAAATAGTGATGGACACACTGTGGGGTTGTGTGCAATTGTTCACTTTCGTGACTGACGGGGTTATGGATCACCCAGAATTAGCACATGTTATTGCATGATTATAAGAAATTAAATATGTGATGTCATAATTTACACCCCCCCCCCTGCCCAATTTTATATTTTTTTATTTCCCATTTACATTGTTGCTGTCAAGATTATAAACTTGATGTTACACATGTCAGAAAAAATGAGAAATGGTTAGTTGCTATTTTACTTTTCAACTTCAAATCTGTCAATATTTTTGCTTTAATTGTGTTTTCTTGCTTTTTTTCCCCCTCCTGTAAGAAGATGATTGGCAGCTGACATTGTTTTACTTTCTTCAAATTGTGGGTCTTTCAGATTTGTTTTCATTTGATTACAACAATACAAGTGCTGTGTATACATGTATGTAAAGCTGCATTCAAAAATAGATTAATTTTAAGTGCCCCCCCCCCCCCCCCCCCCCGAGTTTGTGTTGCTGTGTAACTATTATACCAAGCTGAATTATGTGTATTTCATATATATATATATATATATATATATATATATGTATATATGTGTGTCAACTGTCATAATTGAGAAATTGAAAGACTTACTATGATTTTTTATTTTAATGCTATCATACATGTGCAGATTCATGATGTCATCAAGCTTGGCAACGCGTCAACAAAGAGAAAGACCCAGAAAAGTACCAGGAATATTTGCAGAAGCAGAAAGTGTGCAGCAAACAGAATAGAGACGCAAAAAAGAAGAAATGGCAGACCGAGCCACAGACCCGGCCAACCATCCAAGAAAGGGAAAGACAGGTAGGCCTTGCCAGGTATGTTGAAATATAATTGTTTATTTTTTTACATCAACAGCCAGTGGTAAGTAAGTGGTCAAACCGCTGATAATGTATGAGAAATTACATTTTATGCAGTCTCATTAATATGCTTGAAATATTGTTTCAAGTGTGTAGAAGTTGAATTAGAACTAGAACTAGAAGCTTGAATGATATTATAATATATATATGTAGAACTAGAAGCTTGGAAAGAGTTTATATGAATGTGTACACACAGACACACATAAGGATGAGTGGGATATATATATATATATATATATATATATATATATATATATATATATATATATATATTGGTTTGTGAATTGTTACAAACTATTAAGTATTAAAATGATTATTTACATACCTGATACTGAGTGATAACTCAAATAATTCATGTATGCAACATGTTACTGTCGTTGAAGCACAAATGTTTACTGATTTAAATTAAATTTTTTTATAAACAAATGAATAAAAATGATATGGGTAAGATTTTTAAAATTTATTTCAGGAATCGTTCCATGTGCTACCGAGAAAGGATGCAGACCATGCCGGCATTCCATCCAGGCATCAGAATCACGTCCCCAAAAGCGACCACGGCACATGACTGAAGAAGAATACAAAGAACACCGCTGTCAAGTCAAGACAAAGTCAAGAGCAAACATGCATGCAAACAAGAAGAGGAGGACCAGGGAGAAGGATAAAGTGTACCGCAGAATGAAAAGAACCACGGAGAAACTTGCCAAGTTTGGTTCAGCAACCCCAGCTCAACGTCCTGTTGTGATTTCAGCTGAAGCAACGTCTTGCTGCAGCACTCCTTTGGATGGGCTTCCCAACCCAGTAACCGCAGCTGAAGATCAAAGGAGTTTGAAGAAATCACACTACAACTGTGTTTCTGGAGTAAGGAAAAGCTTGGTGAAGAATTCGAAGACTCCGCTGCAGTTTGCCTGCATGCTGAAGAACATTTGTGTGAACATGCAATCACCACGAAAGAAACAAGCATTGAGAGATGTTGGGCTGTCTTTCAACTCCACTGCATCACTTCCGAAACACAGTCGCAGAAACCTTCTCCAAATGAAATTTTGTGCTGCAAGGAAGAAGCTGTTGGAAAGGAAGAAAAGAACAGACTCTCTCCCGACAAAAGACAAACGGAAGATCCAGTGTTACTTTCTCAGAGAAGACGTTTCCCGTGTGCTGCCAAATAAGCGGTATGCCAGAAAGGAAGGCGCAGGGTATGTCATGCAGCAAACACTGAGAGGGGCATACTCCATGTTCAAGGCAGAACATCCCGAAATAAAGGTGAGCTATTCCCTGTTCACTCAGCTGAGACCGAAGAAGGCGCGTAAGATTTCATCTGCATTTTCTGAGTCATGCCTTTGTGTCTACTGCCTCAATGTCCAGCTGAAGCTGCATGCTTTAAACAGAGCTGTAACAGTTTCCGGGCTTGGTGCGGAAATGAAAATTCCAAACGAGCGGGCCCTCTTCAACATTCTTCTGTGTCCAAAAGGAGATTCTCCCTTCCCCAGTTCAGACTGCATCTATGGCCAGTGTCAGCAGTGCTGCGATGTTTCAGAAACACTGAGGACCCCTTTCCAAAGCCTCCTTGATTTGAGACCAGTGGTGACATGGAATAGGTGGGCCCATGATGAAGCAACGGGAAGACAACCCGGGAACCAGAAACGATGCAAGGATCCATTGAAGACCTCATGCAACAGCTGATTGACAATGATTTGAAAAAAACAGCCCTCAACACAACTTTCATCACACACTTCTTCACAGCAGACTGCCAGTACTATTACTACTATCAGTATCGGCTGCTGAAGCAGACTCTCAAGTCCGGTGAAGTCATGCTTGGCATGTATTTTGCTGAAAACTGCAAATCTCAATTAGTCAATACCAAGATGAAATCAAGTCCGCCCACTTCAACAAGCAGCAAATCACACTCCATCCTGTGATTGCGTTTTATCGCAGCCAGAGTAGACAACTTGTATGACATGCACTGGATTTTATTACTGATGATGTGGTCCATGACCATAATGCGGTACATCACTTTATGTCATGTTCACTCCATTTCCTCCAGGAGAAACTGATGCTGCCAGCAGAAGGGCCCTTAAAGGTTTACATCTTCTCTGATGGCTGTGCAGCGCAGTACAAAGGAAGAGGGACATTTGCAGACCTGACGCACTATGCCTTGCCTGTCCAGCGCATCTACTATGGCTCAGGACATGGGAAAGATGAAGCAGATGGTGAAACTGGAGCCATCAGCAAAAGCCTTGAGGCTGCAGTGCTCTGCCATAAGGTTTTCATACGTCATGCAGCAGATCTTCACCAGTGGTGCGTCCAAAACTTGTCAAAGGATGAAGACCTGTCAAAGCGTACTTTCTTCTTTGTTGACCCAGACCAGATACAGTGAGGCTGTCAAGAGACAAAGGTAAAGCGCATTCCAGGATGCCGCCAGTTTCATCAGGTTGTGGCACTGTCCCCAGTTGTTTTGAAAGCGTGAAGACTTGCATGTTTCTGCATCGCTTGCAAGGACAGTCACCCTGATCTTTGCCAAAACAAAGGCTACGCAGGCCTCTACAAGGTCCACATTATGAAACAGGTGGTTGACTGACAGGAAGAGAGCCCAGCTCAGCCCAGAATGGACAGTCCTCTGGCAGCGCCAGTCACAAGAGAAGGAGTATTATGAAAAACTTCAACATGCCAAAACTTTGCACAGTTCACGTCAGTTGCTAGAAAATTCCAAGAGGAACAGGCTTCTCACTCCTTGTCAATGCCATCATCAGAAATCCTGCAATGGAAGGACTGCACACCTTCAGACCAGGCTGCACAAAATCTTCAACATTCAGGTGGAGTATCGCCTGGATATTATCCAGCATCAACAGCTGCTGATGGTAACTGTCTGCCACGAGCTTTGAGCACAGCAGTGTTTGGCAATGACAGTCATCCCAAGGAAATACGGACCCGCATCACATGTGAGCTGGCAGTCAACAAGCAAAGGTACTTGTCTCCAGACTATGTTGTGAAGGGCACTGGTCTTGATGGTGTCTCCAGATTATGTTGTGAAGGGCACTCATCTTGATGGTGAAGCGTCTGTGTCATTCTGCCACCAGTCAGGCGATTTCCTACATAGAGACTTGGAGAGAGCCTATGAACTGGAGGTCATGGCATCAGCTACAAACTCCAAGGAGATGGGGCCTTGGCAGATTCTGGCAGCAGCCAATGTTCTGCATCCACAGATACACTCTGTGTATCCCAATCTGGGCGGCAGTGTAGTCCGGAGGGAGGTGAACAGAATCTTTTACTGTGATACAACATCAGAGTCACAGCCAACCTACTTTCCAATCTGGATAATGTGGTCATCCAACAGAGAGGACCTGGAAAACAAAAACCCAGTATTCTGGATGGCCAGTCATTTTGTTCCGCTGGTGAAGGAAGGTGGAATGAGGGAGCAGGATACCGACGATGATATTTTGAACCAGGGCTTTTGTGAGGCACCTCTGCCAAAAGTTGGGGACTTCATCATCACCTCATTCTGTATTGGCAGGAGACTGGTCCAGTACCATGCACTTGTTGTTTCGCCTGAGGATCATAGTGTGGAGTTACAGGAAGGAGAGTTTGTAGTCAAGTATCTCCGGAACAGTGGGAACACCTTTGTTTTTCCTGTGCGAGACAATATTTCTGTTGTTTCTGTGCAGAACTTAGTTGAAGTGTTGCCACCACCTACGATTGACAATAGAGGACACCGTTGTTTTGCTTCCGGGACTTCACTCAGATTCAGTTCTTGCAAATTGAAAGGATGCATTTGTTGTCTCCATGGAGACTGCTCAATGAGAAATAGAGTGAATTAATGGAGAGACATTGAAGGAATAGAGACTGTGGATGAAATGCTTAATTGCTGCTTTTGTATGTTGTCATATAGTGTTCACTTCAGTTCAGCTGAAACACTTCATAAAAGCCAGTGATCATTCAATGGCATATATATATATATTATATATATATATATATATATATATATCTATCTATCTGCATTCAACTGAACTGCTAATTCTTGAGATGACCCTGTGTGGTTGATGGGACCTTACAATTTCAGAGATGTACATTGTCATTGTTAATCTAACCAATTCGTTCAAAGACACAATATTTGTAAATTATATAAATTATAATTTTATGTAATACATACATGTATACATTGGGGGGGGGGGGGGGGGGAGTGATGTACAAGCAAGAGAGCAAACTGGGTGCATTATCTGTCGCTTCATCTCTTCACTCACAAGCGCTCATTTCTTTCCTCATGACACCAAACAGTTGTTCTCTTGCAATGTAAGTGGCTATTAACCAATCTGGCCAGAAAAAAAAGGGGGTTTCTTTGTAGAATTAAGTGAGCGGAAAATTGCCTTCTGTGGAGGTCTGAAAATTGCATAATACGACACTTGTACAGTGCAAAACTAGGAAATATTTTGGTTAAATGATGTATTAGTATTACATTCATTAATGTTCATCCCTTTGAGTTGCATGCAAGCTTCTATTACAGCTCCAGTGATGAAAAGATTCCACTTACAACTCAAAGTTGATTTCTTTGAAAATCTAGGGGTAGGTGTACCTTTAAGCCAGTTTATCAAAGAAAACACTTTTGCTGTCCTTTTTTTATTTGATTTGTTCAGTGTGGATATTGGTTTTTGAAAAAAACTCACATGTGGAGTATTTGTGTTGAGTTTTGAATTTTGGTGAAAATGGGAAGTCACAGACACAATACTGTAAAACCTGCCTTATATATATATATATATATATATATATATATATATATATATATATATATATATATAAATCAGGTCACACTGCCTTTTACTGTTTTAGTGATTTGTGTCAACTGACATGAAATATTACATAATTTGCATCAGCGGTACAAAAATTGCATACAGCATAACCTAGAATTAGCAAACAAACAGAAAAATGATGGGGTAACTTGACTGCAGAGCTCTGTACTCACAATTTAAAAAGTGAGCAGATGAAACTAGTAAGTCTAGTTAAAAATAAAACAAAGCTAACTGCACAAAAAGTGGAATCATTCAGTGAATTTGCCTTTGACCAAAAGTTTCCTTCGTACGTGCCATTTTCTGAAGATGAACTGTGCAGCAGATGATATTTATGTCAGTAAACTTGTCTGCTGTGGGACTTGGTAATGAGATGAAGTTAAATCAAGGCTGCCACCATCTTCTCTCATTTGTATTCACAAACACCAAGTTACTTACTTGTATTTGGTGTCTACATGCATTTTCTTTCTGGTTTCGTCATCTTCATCATTTGAGTAAGTGCTGACACTAGTGACAGTATGACTAGGTACATTGGCTCATTCCAAATCCAATTTCTGGTATCGCGTCCTCTGTCGATTAACTGAAAAATGTCACTGTTCAATCAATCAACATTTTATTTTATGTCTGTTCACATCGAGATGATATTAGTATTATTACTATTATTAGACAACAACAACAAAATTATACTAATTTACCCACAGGACTATGAACGGTCAATTTAACAATATGATAACATCAGTTTGTTATTGATCAGTTTGGTAAGGTGCGCGATTTCAGGTCAGTCTGATATGGAGACCAACTCTTCTTCCAGATATGGTTTCATTAGGATTCAGTCTCAAATTAATTATTGTTCTTCAGAAAACTATGCAAATCTCATTCACAGACAGGGCGCTACAGGTGCAGGGATAAGAGACTTGATGGTGAAAAAGTATCACCTCATTGTCTGAAAATTATGGCAGCTGATGCGTTTATTCTGTGATCGTCCAGATTCCGCCCTTCACTGACTGGACTTGTAGTGCATGGCAGAGAGGAGTGCGGGGCTACGGCTGAGATGACACCGAAGATCGTCAATTGTGTAGCTGTACGGTCTTTGATGACACTGAGTTTGCAAGTAGATCTAGTGTTGAGTGATGTGGCAGCCACAGTGAGCCATAACTTGTTCAGTTGGTGTTCAGTCATTATGCGTACGGTCAACAGTGATGCAGCAATGTAGCCAAAATGCATATATATGGCTCTGAAATATGCAATATTTATGCAAAATTTTGCAGTGAATCTAAATGTGACCCCTGTAAATATTTGTTTTTGTACTGAATTCTTTGTTCAAGGCATTCTAGAGGATGGTGGGGAAGATTTCAGCACAGGTGAAGATCTCTACAACGCCATTGGACTGCTGCTACAGCAGTCGGACGACACCAAATCAGATGATGACATCAAGGACATCTGTAACGGGCTGTATCATGTTATGAATGGGTAAGGCCAGCATTACAAACAAAAAGATAATAGTAAAAAAAGTTTTACACAGACAGATTTACGCTGGGTGTTTTCCAGTTTCACTTTGTGTTTGCAAAACAGTCCTCTTGAGACCTGACCTTAAGTAGTTCTTTTCCTTACTGTGTTGAATGAACCCAAAGGTGATACCTTTGCTGACACTGTACCACTGATACACTGTCAAAACATAAACCTCCCCACCTCCACACCAACCTGGTAGCTGCATGTTAATTTCAGTTTAAATTCAAAGCTGTCAAACAGGGTGTAAAATATGTTATTACGTGTCATGAATTTTTGTGCTTAATCATGATCTGTTGGAAATAGAGGTTTTGTGTACACATGCAGAATTGTGATTTTTTTTCTTTCTTTCTTCATTTATTCAGTCACACTTTGTTATGTTTTTTGTGTTTATTTTAGAGCGGAACTGAAAGTCATCATCAGTAACAGTCACTTTGTGTGTGAAGAGAATGGGGGGGGGGGGGGGGGGGGTAGATCTATTTAAATAATGGCCAATGCAGAAATTGGCAGCTTATTTAAGCAATGTAAAGTTTCTGGCTGTTGGGAGTTGGCAAAGCATCTCCTGCTAGTTCTAATCTCTCTAAGTATGGGTATTCTGAACTATTCTATACAAATACTTCATATATATTAATTTGGGGTTTTGTTAGTAATATTAGTATTTACATCTGAAGTGCTACCCCATCACAAAGATTTGTGTGTGTGGGGGGGGGGGGTAGAGTGAGCATTTACGATGTTATGGTACCTTCTGCTGTTATGGGCATGCCAGCTTTTTTTCTCTTCATTTATGATATTTTTATTTTTTATTTTTTTATTCTGCATCATACTTTTTCATAGTCCAACCCAACATAGGTGGTGATTTTGTCCATTTTGGATCACATAGTCCTGCTGCGTGTGTTTTCAGGGATGAAGACCGAGTGGTGGCTAACCACAGCAGTGAAGTGAACGGTCTGAGGAAGGTCTTGGACTCACCAGTGGTTTTGTCTTCTCTGGCCGAAGACATGCGCAACAAGGTGGAGGAAGATCACAGCATCTGGGTCAAGAAGAAAGGCGCCTCTACGGTCAGCAACTGCAAACAGGGTTCCTGGTTTTAGTGGCAAGGCAAAGAGAAAAGGGTGCACTTGACTGCCCCCCAACCCCCAACCGCCATTTAAAAAAAAGTTCTGACCAAAAATTAAAATCTATAGTGTCATAAATCACTCTGTAAGAATATGAGCATGATTTTATTAACGTAACAAACAAATGCTATGAATGAGAGAAAAGCGGACAAGCTCAAAATGGTGACTGATCACCTCTTAAATTCATATTTTATAATTGGTCTGAATTCTGCTGTGTGTCTGTGTGCCTGACAGCAGTTCTCAGTCTTGGCTCAAAAGGCAGTGGTCCAGTCTTCACAATGCCTGGAAGGGGAACACAGTCTGTGTTGATGATGGCTGTCACTTGTCAGCAATCATTCAACTTTTCAAGACTAAATCAGTTTGCCTTATAAGGATGTACCTACGGTGGAGTTTATGGGCCATGCATTTACACGCATGCCAGATGAGAGTTACCGTAGGCGACTCAGGTCTTTGTTGTTGCGTATTGCCTTTTGTTCATTTCTGATTGATGCCAGAGTAACTGGAACTTCTAAATCACTTGGTACATTTTGTAAGGTCGGATTTTATGATTACACTAGAACTGAATATATAGGGTTACAGGTAACTTTACATCCTTCTTCATGGTGCATTGGTAGCAGGACTCATTTGATCACCTGTATGTTTTCTTCATGGTGATCTTCATCTGCAAAAGGGGTGTCATTGTAGTAAATGTTATAGATGTGTGCCCTTTGTTTGACTTTAAAAACAACAACTAGCAATGTAATTTTATTTTCCTGTTCAACAGACTGTGGACCAGAAGAAGCTGGAGAAGGCAGAGGCAAAAATTCAGAAGAAACAGGGGAAACGAACTGACCTTCCGAAGAAACCAGACGCCGAGTAGGTTTGGCTTGCAACCACTGTCACTTTCACTCTGAACCCGCTTGACATAAAGTGGCTTGGACCACAAAGACCGCTTCTTCCTAACAGAGATTTGTCTTAAAAATCCTGAAAGCAAAGGAAATGCTTACAGCTTTACAACTATTATCCATGCTAATTCTGCTTATCAGGACCTGTAATTTTATATACAAGTAGTGCCCCATTTAAAAAAAAGAAGACATGCAGTGAAAGCAAAATGGATCATTGTCAGAAAAACTTGACGCAGTTGAATGCAAGGAGATTGTCGCTGAGTCCATGGAGATGGTTATTGTCTTTGTCGCTGTGTCCATGGAGATGGTTATTGTCTTTGTCGCTGAGTCCATGGAGATGGTTATTGTCTTTGTCGCTGAGTCCATGGAGATGGTTATTGTCTTTGTCGCTGAGTCCATGGAGATGGTTATTGTCTACTGGTGTGCATTGGGACTCCAGTTTCCCCCACCAAATCACTTGCCACTCTTTCCTGCCAGGCCTCTCATACTTGTACTTTGCATGAAGTCTGATCCACATCTCTTCTTTCTCAGCCACTGAGAAACCCTAACATGTTTTAGTGGAGTTTTGTTGGTGGAATATTGCCAGGAAAATCTGTATGTACACATGGTTAATATTTGGGGGATATGGCTGTTGCATTTCAGACTTTCATATTATGTCTGTGAAAATTTGATTATGGCTGTTATTATTAATGTTATAATATGAAGACTAATAAACTGAAGAGAGCGAAAATTTGATTAGGGCTATTATGATTAATGTTACAATATGAAGACTAATAAACTGGAGAGTGAAAATTTGATTATGGCTATT
Organism: Alviniconcha marisindica; assembly: GCA_018857735.1. Classification (NCBI taxonomy): domain Eukaryota; kingdom Metazoa; phylum Mollusca; class Gastropoda; family Provannidae; genus Alviniconcha; species Alviniconcha marisindica. Next base: position 208,248 of record JABMCL010003105.1, on the reverse strand, counting down.
ATTATTAATGTTATAATATGAAGACTAATAAACTGGAGAGAGTGAAAATTTGATTATGGCTATTATTATTAATGATATAATATGAAGACTAATAAACTAGAGAGAGTTAAGGAGTCTTTGAAAGGCTCCACAAGGCTTGGTGTGTTTCCAGTGTCAGTTTACTAAAGGACTGGGTTTGACTGGGATTTTTTTTTTTTTTTTACACTTCTTCTGTTCAGGTTTATGCAAACCTGGCCATGGGGTTGACTTTGGGCAAAATTCAAACAAACATGAACTATATCCAACCAGTGAATGCGTTTCAAGCTTGACTTGATTCTGCCAACAGGTCAGAACTGGCGTCAGCGTCCCAACAGATCAACAAACGAGATGCTCGACTTGATGCTTCTGGAAACAACCGCTCCACAGACATCAAGATTGAAGACTTTGACATCGCTTTTGGAGAAAGGTACAGATGCAGACTTGGTTTTTTTTACCCTCATTACTGGTCTGGCTGTGATGAAGAGGGTGAGGGATATCCTTCTTTCCGAAACAGACAAAGACAAAGCATTGGCTTGTTATCTGAACATTAGGTGGTGAAAAAGTCTTCACCGGGCTTTACGGTGGCTTTTCACCTGAACATTATATGGTGACAACCTACAGTGAGCTTTGCATTTTCATAGCAGTTTCCATGGTCTGGGTCAGAACTTTGTGATTTGTTCTTCAATTCTGATCCAGTTTGAGTTAACTTTAACTGTTTAAGTAGCTTTCCACATGTTTATAAATTAAAGAGCATTTGATTTGTTTCCTGTCATGATAAGAAAATGTCCTTAATGTTGGCATTTTTGGATACTCTTAATGTTTAAGTGATGTCTTTGATTAAAACTGAAATTTATTTGAAAGGTGATCAGAAATGTAATACATAATGAATTAGAGCATCGGCAAGCTTGTAGCATGTGGACAGTATTCTCATGGTCCAGTCAGTCTCTATGTGTAGTATTCTCTATGCTAAGAAAGAAAAGAAAGTGGGCACATATTTGCAGTGGGAATAGATTCTACTTTCTAGTTTTAAGTAAAACGGTGATAAAGAAAAAAACCCGCAACAATAACAACATGTTGCGTGACTGGTGGCCTTCAATATAAATGAGCAGAATCTTTAAAGCGCTGAAAGGAAGTTGTCTTTTCCTGTTTTGAGTCTGGGTCAGCTTGGCTTTTGTGGCTGTGGGCTCTGTTTGGAGTGGACTGATGGAGATGTTTCTTTTGTTGCAGAACGTTACTTCAAGGAGCCACCCTCCATCTAGTCAGTGGTCGGCGGTATGGACTGATTGGCCGCAACGGACTGGGCAAAACCACGTTACTTAAGCTGATATCCAGGTTGGTGTCAGGTGTAGCTTTCTGAGTATTACAGCTGTCATTGTCACAGATTGTGTCGGCAACACCTGGTCCAAAAAAATGGGGGGGGGGGGGGGGGGGGGGGGGGTGTTGAAAAATAGTTTTTGGGTGGTGGTTCTGGAAAATGAAAAGCTTTGCAGTGTTTTGTGTCATTTCTCTGTATGTCTGTTTCTCCCTCTCTGTTGCTCCTGTGTGGGCAGGAAACAGTTGTGTTATTGATCCCTTGCTGTGTGAAGGTTGTGTGGGCATGAAACAGTGGTTGTGTTATTGATCCCTGGTTGTGTGAAGGTTGTGTGGGCATGAGACAGTGGTTGTGTTATTGATCCCTGGTTGTGTGAAGGTTGTGTGGGCATGAAACAGTGGTTGTGTTATTGATCCCTGGTTGTGTGAAGGTTGTGTGGGCATGAGACAGTGGTTGTGTTATTGATCCCTGGTTGTGTGAAGGTTGTGCGGGCAGGAAACAGTGGTTGTGTTATTGATCCCTGGTTGTGTGAAGGTTGTGTGGGCATGAGACAGTGGTTGTGTTATTGATCTCTGGTTGTGTGAAGGTTGTGTGGGCAGGAAACAGTGGTTGTGTTATTGATCCCTGGTTGTGTGAAGGTTGTGTGGGCATGAGACAGTGGTTGTGTTACTGATCTCTGGTTGTGTGAAGGTTGTGTGGGCAGGAAACAGTGGTTGTGTTATTGATCCCTGGTTGTGTGGGCATGAAACAGTGGTTGTGTTATTGATCCCTGGTTGTGTGGGCTTGAAACAGTGGTTGTGTTAATGATTCTTTGCTGTGTGAAGGTTGTGTGGGCAGGAAACAGTGGTTGTGTTATTGATCCCTGGTTGTGTGAAGGTTGTGTGGGCTTGAAACAGTGGTTGTATTATTGATCCCTGGTTGTGTAAAGGTTGTGTGGGCATGAAACAGTGGTTGTGTTATTGATCTCTGGTTGTGTGGGCCTGAAACAGTCCTTGCTTTGTGTTCACGTAGTGGTCAGCTGAAGATTCCCTCCCACATCAGCAAGCTGCACGTGGAGCAGGAGGTGACGGGGGACGAGACGCAGGCGCTGCAGAGTGTTCTGGAGTGTGACGAGAAACGCGAGGGGCTCCTGAGGCTGGAGCAGGAGCTCAACCAACAGATCAGCTCCTCTGCTACCAAGTAAGGCACAGGCACGCACAGTTCAACCTATAAATCAGTTCCTCTGTGCTACCAAGTCACAAACACACACACACACACACACACACACACATACGTGCACATCTCAACCAACAGATCAGCTCCTCTGCTACCAAGTAAGGCACAGGCACGCACGTGCACGCACGCACAGTTCAACCTATAAATCAGTTCCTCTGTGCTACCAAGTCACAAACACACACACACACACACACACACACACACACACACACACGTGCACATCTCAACCAACAAATCAGCTGCTGTTAATTCAGTTCAATTCAAAAAAGTTTAATCATCCCACAAGGGGCAATTTTGTTGTGGTCATGGCGTGCTCGTAATTATTTTTTTTACAAAAAACAGCATAAAGTTAAGAGAACAATACAACAAACACAACCACCAACAAAAGAGTCTTACTTTAACCATAGTATAGTTATAAATATAGAACAATTGTGACTTCATCATAAAATAGGAATGAAGTTAAGATCACATACTTGTAAAACAATTAATTAAAGTATCACACACAGCAATTAAAACAGTATCACAAGTAAGTTATACCAAGTAAGTTATACCAAGTAAGTTAGGCACTTTCATACACACACACACACACACACACACACACACGCACATCTCTCTCTGAACGTGAGATTACCTAACCGTGGGGGGTTCCAGGGATACCCATCAGTCAGACAAGTGTTATTGTTTCATTTTGAGCTGTGGGAATGGGAGTAACTTGCTTGAGTGAAGTTTGTACACACCCTTAGTCACCTACACAAGGACGTGAACTGACTCACAGACACACAGTGTTTAACAGTGAAATGAAGACAGCAGCCCAATGTGTGAGTGTGAGATGTAATATTGCAGAGATCATTCACCACAGCTGCGAAAAGTGTACCAGGTCTGACATCACAGGGGGAAAAAAAACACGCTTGATTTGTGTGTATTTTTTAGTCCAGATGGAGATGCTCACCACAGCTGCGAAAAGTGTACCACGTCTGAAATTACAGAAAAAGAATAACGAACACTTTGTTTGTGTGTGTTTGTAGCTCAGACGGAGATCATTCAGCTGCAGAATGTGCAACAGATCTGAAATCACAGAAGAGGAATAACAAACGCTTGGTTTGTGTGTTTGTAGCCCAGACGGAGATCATTCAGCACGGCTGCAGAAGGTGTACCAGGACCTGGAGGCCATCGAGTCGGCCAAAGCCCCAGCAAGGGCCGCTCAGATCCTCAGCGGTTTGGGTTTCACACCAAAAGATCAGGGACGGCCCACCAAGTAAGACCCCCCACCCTCTATCTCTCTCTCTCTCTTTCTCTTTCACTTATTCACTAGTTTAGCAAGGACTAGTTGTTAGACAGGTCTAAATGAACCTAAACTACAATCCTTGGAAAATAAAGTTTTCGAGTTTGAGTTCTCGTTCTCGTTTGCGACCTTTGCGATGAATATGAAGATGAACAACACTTGATCTGCTTCTGCCCTTTGTATGAAAACATCAGAGTCAAGTATTTCAGTGGCCTACTGACTGGACCTCAGTGTAACAACTTGCTGTGATATACCATTCGTACTACGAGGAACCTTAGTGCCTTTGTATTTTATGCATTACGAATTCGTAAACATTATGCTGAAAGCTTGACCTGAGAGAATGATGAGTAGTTTAATTACCACTTGATTTGCTGTCTTGGATTGTTTTGACCATGCATGTTATGAATGTTGGAAATGATAATGTATGATGTTTCCCCCTTTCCTGGGGCCACAGGCCTACAGAAAGAAACTTGTCTCTCACTCATTCACTCTCCCTCTGACCCCCACCCGCCTCATTTTCCCTTCTTCCTCCTTCTCTCTCTCTCTCTCTCTCTCTCTCTCTCTCTCTCTCTCTTTCTCTCTCTCTCTCTCTCTCTCTCTCAGAACTACAATCCTTGTAAAATAAGAGTTGTCAAGTTAGAGTATTCCCTCTCTATTCCCCTCTCACTCTCTCACTCCATCCCAGTTTCTCAGAACTCCAAGAACCAACCTGTAGACTTGCTGTTTGAAGCCAATGTTGCCGGTGAGTGACAGTTTGTTGCCATAGCCATGTCAGCACGACTGCTCTTTCTTGCAGAGAGTTCTCTGGAGGCTGGAGAATGAGGCTTGCTTTGGCACGAGCGCTTTTCACAAAGTAAGTTTTTATGGTTCTTCTTCTTCTTGCTTTTACCTTGAGGCTGCTAGGCGTTGGTTTGTTACAGCATGGGCCGGATTCAGTGTTCCCTGTAGAATTCTTAAGTGAGGGTCACAACGACACCCTGACCATTTTTTTCATTCCTTTTAATTTGAGTCATTTTAGAAGGGTTCATTCTTTCAATTGTGTCTAAATGGTGACAGAAAAGAATCAGGTAAAGGTGAAGATCATGCCGGAGCAAAGGGCAGATTTACGGTTGAATTGTGAAATCCATTTTGCGACGGAGAGTAGTACAAACGAGGGGGTTATGATCTCCACCTTTGCCAGTGCACTTATGTGATGACTACAGTTGTACCAGTCCGTGATGACTACAGTTGCACCAGTCAAACTTGCGCTAGTATCTGTAGTTGTGCTGAGATTTTTTTCAGCTGCTTTGATACTTGTCACTCTCTCTCAGCCATAATACTGTTGTCAGACTTTGTTGCTGAACGCACGAGCCAGGTTAAAAGTGACATGTTTTCAGCTGTAGTGGAAACAGAAGCATCAAAGGGAAGCGAAAATGTGGAAAAGAAGTGGATTTTCAACCAATCAGCTTTGAAAATGAAATATAACTGCCGGAAGTGACATTTAAACCACTCAGCATTGCAGGCTGGAATGTGGTTAGGCAAGCAGAGTTGGAAGTATTCGTTGAAGCTATATTCGGGGTCCAAAAAGCTTTGCTCAGCATGTTCTGGGAACATTCGCCCTATACGACGAACATTGCCTCTGATTGGCTGAGAGCAGAGATCTCCTGTGGATAAAAATAAAAATAAAAATGGATGACGGTGTTGCTAGGTTCGCTTTGGAGGGAATTTGTTTATTTGTTGACTTGTGGGAGGCGCAGCCTCGTCTCGGAGACCCAGAATGAGATAGTTAGTTGAATTACCCTGTGAGGGATGATTAAAGTATATTGACTTGACTTTAGCCCACATTTTCGATCATACTGTCTGCTGCGCGTCTGCTGCAAGTTTGGGCCAAAGCTTGCATCTCATTACAAGCCAGATAGGAACGAAGTAAAGTTTGGACTGTCCGAACCATGTTCAGTGAACTAAAAGTTCAATTAAGAAACGAATCATAGTTCGTCGAACTGTCCTAAGTATGTTCGGCGAACAAACATTCACTCAGTTAAGAACGGGCTTAAAGGACAAGTCCAAGGTTAGGGGTGATTTTTGAAACAAATTCTGTTAAAGCTCGCTGAGAACGATGATGTAGGTGAAACTGTGATCTGAGGGTTATAAATGCATGAAAAAAGGCATTTTCTGTCTTACTGAAAGCGTTGCCATGACGCCCAAATCACGTGACCATATGGCTACTACGTCACTCTGGGGAGTCACTGCAAAATGGCCAACTCGAGCTCCGAAGACGAAACTGATACTTTGCCTGAGAGACCCACAAGGATACAGCCGTATCAGTTTGAGCCTGTCAGGCAGGATTTTGAAAGAGTACCGGAACATCGTGTCAGCTTTGAAGCAAACCCCATGCGGTATTCCATGGGGTTTGCGAAGTCACACTCACTGAAGTGCTTGCTACACAAATGGGCGTGATGCGGCGCAGCAAGAAAGTCAGCTCGTTTGAATTGTATAAATTTAATCCACTTTCGCCTCACTGCAGGTCAATTGCGTGGGAGCTTGTGCATTGTTATACCTGGGGTCATCTGCGAATTGTTACAGTTTGCGGCAACACAGTAGGCCGGCATAGCTAACCTTTTTGTCGACCACACGCATACACAGTTTACTGAAGAATCTAAAATGGCAACCGCACTGACTCCCCAGACTGATGTCACTTTCAGGAAAATCATGTGACTGATGGAGAACCCAAGACTGTAGTCTCGGCCAGCCTACAGAAAAAAAAAATCGATTAAAAACCCAATTAAACATTAAAAAAAAAATCATTAAATCTGAAACTAGTGACTCATTTGTCAATGATTTTGATGGTCATTTTGCATACTTAAAAACCTTGGACTTTTACTTTAAGAGAGTGTATGTGCGTGTGGTTCATGAATTAGAATTATTGAGATACGTTCTTCGTTGTGCGATCAAACGACAGCTTTAATTTCCCACTGGGATTGATAAAGTATATTGTTATTGTTGTTGCTATTCCCCAACACTGACAGGTGACTTTTTTTCTTTCTTTTTTCCCCCAAATCCCAAATTGGTAACTTGCTTGCCAAGATTTGTGTTCCTGGCTTAGACTACATGGCTAGTTTGATTTGGTTGGTGTTGATAATACTTGTTCTGCATTTAGAAAGAAGCTTGATTAATCAAACAGTTTTTTCTTTCTTTTCTCTATCTGTTTATGAATGCTTTCATTCATGTTTTTTGCTGATCGTACAACAATGATGAGAAAGAAGGAAAATAATTTTATTAAAAAATTATATTCTTATTTTGCAGACCAGATTTGCTGCTCTTGGACGGTGAGTTGATGTCTCTCCCCTCAGTCATTTTATTTGTATTTCTCTTTGTTTTAGATATAACCCTCAAGTCATTTTATTTGTATTTCTCTTTGTTTTAGATATATCCCTCAAGTAATTTTATTTGTATTTCTCTTTGTTTTAGATATAACCCTCAAGTCATCTTATTTGTATTTCTGTTTGTTTTAGATATATCCCTCAAGTCATTTTATTTGTATTTCTCTTTGTTTTAGATATAACCCTCAGTCATTTTATTTGTATTTCTCTTTGTTTTAGATATAACCCTCAAGTCATTTTATTTGTATTTCTCTTTGTTTTAGATATAACCCTCATCATTTTATTTGTATTTCTCTTTGTTTTAGATATAACCCTCAAGTCATTTTATTTGTATTTCTCTTTGTTTTAGATATAACCCTCAAGTCATTTTATTTGTATTTCTCTTTGTTTTAGATATAACCCTCAGTCATTTTATTTGTATTTCTCTTTGTTTTAGATATAACCCTCAGTCATTTTGTTTGTATTTCTCTTTGTTTTAGATATAACCTTGTGTGTGTGTATGGGTGTGTCCATGCATACATTTTCAGCCAGTTTGTTACACCTTGCTAGCTTGACTGAGATAAGAAGACAACATCTGTCAGTTTGATTTATTATACATCTGAAAACTCTTAATCTTATCACATTTTTTTCTTATCCCATTTGGGGGGGTGGGGTGATGTCATTGTTTGATCTGGAATAAGACCTGTTTCACCGTCTGATTTTCAGAGCCGACAAACATGTTGGACATGAAAGCCATTATATGGCTGGAGAACTACTTACAGGTGAGTACAGGATAATACGGTTTGAGTTTGGATTACACGCCAGCGATTCGCTCCAATTTTGATGACGCTGGCTCAGTTTCAAGGTCTTGAGATAGTCTGGGTGGACCGGGGTGGTTTCTCATTTGGCTGGTCTCTCGTCAGGGGTGCTTTTCATCAGGCTGGTCTCTCACCAGGGGTGCTTTTCATCAGGCTGGTCTCTCAGGGGGGTGTTTCATCAGGGTGGTCTCCCATCAGGGTGGTGTCTTATCAGGGTGGTCTCCCATCGGGATGGTCTCATCAGGGTGGTGTCTCATCAGGGGGTCTCCCATCCCATCAGGGTGGTGTCTCATCAGGGCGTCTCCCATCAGGGTGGTTTTTCCTTAGGGTGGTCTTTGATAATTAACAGGTTCCCTTTGTTCCTCCTTTCAGGATTGGCCCAAGACCATCTTGGTGGTGTCTCACGACCGACAGTTCCTCAACGCCGTGTCCACCGACATCCTGCACCTGCACTCCATGCGGCTGGACCCGTACCGCGGCAACTACGAGGTCTTCCACAAGACGCGGGAGGAGAGGCTGAAGAACCAGATCAAGGAATACGAGGCCCAGAAACAGTACAGGGATCATATACAGGTGGGTGGATGTCTTCACCCAGCGACAGCTGGCGGACTGGACCCTAGTTGACCGATGTCGTAGCTAGTCCCAGCCCCTTTCCTTTCGGTGACTCACCTTAATACAACTTGCATTGTTGAGCGGGCATTAAAAACCAGTCTCCGTTCCAGTCCTTGCATGATTGGACAGAAAACAGACACTCCTTTCTGTTACTTCTCAAGACTACAGTGTAACCAGCTCAGGCAGAGGCCTGCATGAGGGTAGGCTGATGGTCAGTGTTTGAAAAGGGGGAGGATGGGGGGGGGAGTCTTACAAATCACACAGGCCCAGAAACAGTACAGGGATCATATACAGGTGGGTGGATGTCTTCACCCAGCGACAGCCAGCGGACTGGACCCTAGTTGACCGATGTCGTAGCTAGTCCCAGCCCCTTTCCTTTCGGTGACTCACCTTAATACAACTTGCATTGTTGAGCGGGCATTAAAAACCAGTCTCCGTTCCAGTCCTTGCATGATTGGACAGAAAACAGACACTCCTTTCTGTTACTTCTCAAGACTACAGTGTAACCAGCTCAGGCAGAGGCCTGCATGAGGGTAGGCTGATGGTCAGTGTTTGAAAAGGGGGAGGATGGGGGGGGGAGTCTTACAAATCACACACACACACACACACACACACACACACACACACACACACACACACACACACACACACACACAGAGTCAATAGGATAGCTTGAAGAGGTGAGATTCCAAAGATGCAAACTGTCCCAGTAAACATGCCAGGTCAGATTTGCATCCAGGCTTGGCTCAGGAGCATTGGTTAGAAGCGGGCCGGATGATTTTTGCACACTGGCTTGCTTCCTGACCGGATCTGTTTGGCCAAAACCTGACAGTGACACAGTCAGTCAGAACCAAATCGGATCCAGCCTGGTTTTGCACATGATCCAGGCCATCAGTGGAAGAATGCAACCGAGCCTGAAACTGGGAAACTGGTAGCGGGCTTGTTGCATTCTGTTAGAAACTGGGCCCGATGATTCTTGGCCACCACTTGCTTCAGGACCAGATGTGTTTGGCCAAACCCTGACCAGGCCATCCAGATTGGATCTGGGTTGGTTTTGTACAATATGGTCCAGGCCTTCTTTGGAAAAACAGAACCGAATCAGATGGGGAAAGTCAGATCCAGTATATACAGTCGGGGCCCAATTCTGGCTGCACGCTAGCCAGAATGGCTATAACTGGCTGTGACTAGAACGTTTCTGCATCGTGTCCGACATGTTTACCGGGGTGTGTTTGATGAGGGTCGTGTGGCAGTGTTGCTGCTGGCAGACCCAAGGAAAACAGCGTGAAGTGTTTGCTTGCTTCTTTTTACCAGGGACAACCAAGCATACAAGCAAAGGTTTCAAGAACACAGAAATATTAACACTGGCGTACATGTATCAATACCTATTTGGTGTCTGCCTGCTGACAGCTGACTGCTCAGAGTTCGCATTAACCAGTAATTTCCAGTGTTTTACTGGTTAAGATCAGCAAATACTGAAAACAGAATCAGCAATCAGTCAGACATACATACTGGCTGTTGGTTTGCTTGACTGCTTCTCAAAAAATAAATAAACAATTATAAATAAATACAGCACAGAGAGAGAGTGGTGTGTGTGTGTGTGTGTGTGTGTTCTAGATCGGGAAGGACATGCGATGTTATAGATCTAGTAGTGTAGATCTGTAGATGGTAGTGTATGTGACCGGTTACAGTGATTGACTGGTTTCCATGAACCGCTTCATTACCTTGTAGATGTTGCACCGGTTTCAGAAATGTCTAGCATGATCATGGACTGCTGTTGCATGGGTTTGTGTCTGTTTTCAGGTGTTCATTGATAGGTTCCGCTACAATGCCAACAGGGCTTCCCAAGTGCAGAGCAAGCTGAAACTGCTGGAAAAATTGTGAGTGACTGAAATGGAACAAAACAATGATTTGGTCAGACCCTATTTCTGGTTTTCATAATCCTTGTGATGCGTTACTTTGTGTGTGTGTGTGTGTGGTAACTGAGGTTGTTCCTGTTTGTGTTTTTTGTATTATGGATTGATGGTTTTCTTGATTGACTGGTTTGGTTTATCCATATATTTGTTTATATATATTTGTGTGTTTATTCTGCCCATTGAATCAAATCATCCTTTTTATGTAAAACTATTTCAGTGTAACTTTTCATTAACCTTCACTCATCTTTAGGAAGCTATGCTTTGCTGGTTTTACTCTCTGTTTTTTGTTGTTGTTTTGTTTTTCTTTTTCTCTTCTTTTTATTGTAGTCACAATTTCTCTCTTGCAGACCAGCGTTGAAGCCAGTGGAAAAAGACTCGGAAGTGGTTTTGAAGTAAGTTGCTTTTTTTTGTAAGCTTTGCATTTGACCATACATGTCCAAGTATTGGCTTTGCTTAAATGTCATACATTCGCACCTTCTTTATAGTTGCAAAGACACAAAGGGGTGGGGTTGTCATCAACCTATTAGCTATTATTCAAGGGAGGCAAACCTCTGGAGAAATTGTCAGCCTATAGAGTGTGGAGACGGTAAAATCGGCAGTTGTGTTTTTAGTTCAGGCATGTTTCTGCTGATGTTTTGGTGAGTAGTAGAGTTAGTAATAACGCATAAAACTGAAAGGACAATTTCTCAAACATATACATCCTGAAATAGCCCTGAAAAGAAAGAAAGAATTTTTGCTTTATGTGACACTCTTCGTGTTCAAGTAAGGGTTTTGAAACTGTGCATGCTGATAACATCATTTAAGTTTGACCTTTTTAGTTTTTGTGATCTTGGTTTTTCAAGTCCACTGGGGAGTCCAAAGTTACACTTACAGCATAACATTTTGTGGGTGGTGGTTGTGGGGTTTTTGAAATGCACAGGCCTATAGTGCACAGGGCCTCAATTGTTTTGTCGTAGCTGAAGGGCTGGACACGTAGTCCACCAGCCTGAGGCAAGGCAAGGGAGGAAAAGTGACTGTCTGAATTTGGATTTGAACCTGCAGCCTCTTAATCTTGGAAGGCTGGACACTTAGTCCACCACCTTGAGGCCAAGGCAAGGGGGAGAACATGGCTGTCTTAATTAGGTTCAAACCTACACCTCTTGATCTTGGAGGGCTGGATGCTTCGTCCACTGCCAGGGTGAGGGGGAGAAGGTGACGGTGAATTTGGATTTGAACCTGCAGCCTCTTGATCTTGAAGGGCTGGACACTTAGTCCATCACCCTGAGGCAAGGCAAGGGAGAGAAAGTGACTGTCTGAATTTGGATTTGAACCTGCAGCCTCTTGATCTTGAAGGGCTGGACACATAGTCCACCACCAAGGTGAAGGGGAGAATGTGACTGTGTGAATCTGGATTCAGACCTGAAGCTCTGATCCCAGAGCACAATGTCTGCACCACTCATTTGGCTGCCCCACATCCTGAATGTCTGTTTTTGTGCGCTGCGTGTGACAATACCTGTTTTTGTTCACGCTGTGTGACAATACCTGTTTTTGTGCACACTGTGTGACAATACCTGTTTTTGTGTGCTGCGTGTGACAATACCTGTTTTTGTGTGCTGCGTGTGACAGGTTCCCAGAAGTAGACAAGCTGTCTCCACCCATCCTGCAGCTGGACGAGGTGTTGTTCTACTACAGCGCCGACAAGGTCCTCTTCACCAACGTCTGTCTCAACGCCAACATGGATTCCAGGATTTGCATCGTAAGTTGGCTGTCTCGTTGAAGTTGTTCGGCTGGGGTGTGGGACTTTGGCAAGCGGTGTGTAGTTAGTTAGTGTGCGTGTGCCTGCGTGTGTGCTCATGCTCATGCTTCAAATTTCTTGATACATCTTGCATATGATTACCTGATAGAATGGTTGGTTTAGTGATACATGTGGCATTTAATTACCTGATAAAATGGTTTGGTGATCGGCTGAACTGTTCCTGGGTGAAATGGTTGATTTTAGTCATTGGGCAGTTGAAAGGTGGGAGTGTTGATTCACTGATCAGGTGGTGGATGCACAGGTTGAGTCTCTCAGACAGCTGGTTTCCTCGTTCCTTTTTTTCCGTTCAGGTTGGAGAAAATGGTGCCGGTAAAACCACGCTGCTGAAACTGCTTATGGGCACCCTTGATCCCATAAAAGGTATCCGACACGCCCATCGCAACCTGAAGATCGGGTACTTCACACAGCACCATGTTGACCAGCTGGACATGAGCCAGTCCTCTGTGGAGCTGCTGGCCGCAAGGTTTCCAGGTAAGCCGTTTAGACAGGGAAAGGAACCAGGTAAGCCGTTTAGACAGGGAAGGGAACCAGGTAAGCCATTTAGACAGGGAAGGGAACCAGGTAAGCCATTTAGACAGGGAAGGGAACCCGGTAAGCCGTTTAGTGAAGGAAGGGAACCCGGTTATCCGTTTAGACTGCTAGAGGACCCAAGGATGCCATTTAGACAGGGAAAGGAACCATGTGAGTGGTTTAAATAGGAAGGGAACCAGGAAAGCCATTTAGACAGGGAAGGGAACCAGATAAGCAATTTAGACAGGGAAGGGAACCAGATAAGCCATTTAGACAGGGAAGGGAACCAGATAAGCCATTTAGACAGGGAAGAGAAGCAGGTTATCTATTTAGACCGCAAAAGGAATCAGGGAAGCTGTTTAGACATGAAAGAGAACCATGTAAGTGGTTTAGACAGGAAGGGAACCAGGTAAGCCATTAAAACAGGGAATAGAACCAGATGGGCTGTTGAGACATGAGGGGAACCAGGTAAGCCATTAGACAGGGGAGAGAACCAGGTAAGCCAGATAGGGGAGAGAACCAGGTAAGCCATTTAGACTGAGATAGGGAAGGGAACCAGGTAAGCCATTTTAACAGGGCAGGGAACCAGATAAGCCATTTAGACAAGGAAGGGAACCAGGTAAACCATTTTGACTGGGAATAAGTAAGTTGGTGTTTTACGCCCAGTCAACTGGTGCGGTTATATCAGGGTGATTTTGACTGGGAAGGGAACCAGGTAAGCCATTTAGACAGGGAAGGGAACCAGGTAAGCCATTTAGACAGGGAAGGGAACCAGGTAAGCCATTTTGACTGGGACGGGAATGGGCCTCCTTAATGAGATTTTATGTGTCTGAGCAGTCCTTGGCACTTCTCTTGAATTTCCTCGTTTAGCAGCAGTGCCTTTAACTTTAAGGGTACAAATAGTCTGTGGCGTCCATGAACTGCGGCTGTTATTTAAGTCCTTCATATCTTGCAGCTGGGTCATGGAATATCAACATCAATACGAGTTTAGCTGAAGGTATGTACATGTTATGGGGTCATTATTGTTTCAGGGAAAACAACAGAGGTGTACAGAGCACAGCTGGGCAGTTTTGGAGTCAGCGGAGACCTTGCTGTTAGACCTGTGTCCAGTTTGTCCGGAGGTCAGAAAAGCCGGGTGGCTTTCGCCGTCATGAGTATGGCAAAGTAAGTCACCTTGTCGGTCACTTTTCTCTGTTACAAGTATGGCAAAGTAACCTTGATGGTCACTGTACTCTGTTACGAGTATGACAAAGTAACCTTGACAGTCGCTTTTCTCTGCTACGAGTATGACAAAGTAACCTTGACAGTCGCTTTTCTCTGCTACGAGTATGACAAAGTAACCTTGACGGTCGCTTTTCTCTGCTACGAGTATGACAAAGTAACCTTGACGGTCACTTTTCTCTGTCATGAGTATGGCAAAGTAAGTCAACTTAACAGTCATTTTATCGGCATGATGAGTGGTAATTTTTCCCCTTATGATACCAACAAACTAAAGTCACTGCAGTGTTTTTTCACCACATTTATGATACCAACAAACTAAAGTCACTGCAATGCTTTTTCCCCACATTATGATACCAACAAACTAAAGTCACGGCAGTGTTTTTTCCCCACATTATGATACCAACAAACTAAAGTCACGGCAGTGTTTTTTCCCCACATTTATGATACCAACAAACTAAAGTCACTGCAATGCTTTTTCCCCACATTATGATACCAACAAACTAAAGTCACGGCAGTGTTTTTTCCCCACATTATGATACCAACAAACTAAGGTCACTGCAGTGTTTTTTCCCCACATTATGATACCAACAAACTAAGGTCACTGCAATAGTTGCATCCATGTGTTTTGAGTATTGCGCAGTGAGTGGATGTGGTGTGCACTTACTGGTGAGCGGATGGAATGTGTGAATTAGTGCATAGGCATGTGTTGTTTGAAAGCAGGCTGTTGCTAAGACTCCATTGTGTGATGGTTTGCTTTGTGTTCTGACAGTCCAAACTTCTTCATCCTTGACGAGCCGACCAATCATTTGGACATGGAAACCATTGAGGCTTTGGGAGATGCTCTGAACAAGTTTAAGGTGAGTCTTGCTGCTTCCGTTGGTAATTGTGATCATCACGGGGAAGGGGGGGGGGGGAATGGAGAAGTTACAGTTTCTGTAACGATGATTGTTCAGGAGGAAGAAGGGCGTGGAAAACTCAAAAGAAGAAGTGCGAGAGAAGGAAGTGGACTTCTTCCATTTTTCTGTGATAATGGCAAGTCTTGCTATTTCCTTCAGAAGTATTAACAACAACAGCAGCAGCAGCTGGAACAGAAAGAGAGAGGGAAAGCCGTGGATTGATCGGCAGCGCCTGTGCCTCATTGAACATCGATACAACCGGCGCAGCTGGTGGGGCGTTCAGAACTAATCACCTCTGTTTCACGTTCCATGTCTTTGCGTGTGATGCAGGGTGGAGTTGTCCTCGTGTCCCACGACGAGCGCCTGATTCGCAAGATCTGCCTGGAACTGTGGGTGGTCAGCAACGGGACGGTGAGGTCACTGGAAGGGGGCATCGACGAATACAAGGCGATCGTTCAGGCGGAGCTGGAAGCGAGTTAACCACTGGACAGTTTTAGGGAGATGTGTACAGTGCAATGGACTTTGGCTCAAGGGCATTTTCATTGTCTGCTCCGTTTGCTGCACGGCTTGCTCTTCTCTTCTCTTCTCTGACAGCATGCATGTTGAGGCAACTGATTTAGGCTACTGGTTGAAAGCAGGTGATTTGGGGGGGATTAAAGAATAGGTGTTACAGGTGCTATGCGCAAGATAATTCAGTTTTTGTCCATTGAACAGTTAGGCTGTTAGTTTGTCGTGAGGTGTAAGTGTCTTGTGCCAGCACAAAAGTAGTTTGAATATCCAAATTATGGCATTTGCCTGTTTGGCAGAATCAGATGCAAGATTTTTGTGATACCTAAAATGCCCAGTTTCTTATGAAATATAGTTGTAAGTTTGAAACTCAGTTTTAAAGGGAATTGCCTGGTTAACACCTAAAATGTCCAGTTCCGCATGAGATATATAGTTGCAAGTTTGAAACTCAGTTTTAAAGGGAATTGCCTGGTTGATCTTTTCCTGGTGATGTTCTACTATGGGGCCACTAAGCAATTCCTCTTTGCCTCAGCAACAGTATGCATGTGCAGGGGGCATAACTCTTCATCAGCTCTCCATGCCTTGGACTTTGAAATGGCAGTGGAATTTGATTTGACTGAAAGAAACAGTATGCCATACAAATCATTTAGGGTCAAATTACGAGCAGAATTTTCATTTTGTTTCATCTGCCTGCTCATTACTTGCAGTTTATTATTTTCTTACTCAGATTCCATACACAAACAGAGAGAATCAATGGGTCAATCAGAATTTTTGCAAAGTTTTGAATTTTCAGCTTCTGAAAGTAAACATTGTTTTGTGAATTTGTCCAATGTTCTCAGAACTGTTTCAAGTTGGTGGTGGTGGGGGGGGAGGGGGGGGGAGATCCTATTTCGAAAAAAGAAGAAGAGAATTTCAAGTTCTGCAGGTGCTGGAAAAGAGTGTCCTGTTGTGCTGACTAACCACGCTGGAGTGTTCGTTTTCTGATTGTACTGTACTGATCATACATCGTCTGTTGTGGTTTGGGAAGCAGATCTTGACAATGTCTTTTGCAAAGTCACAGTGATGTGTGAATGGCTTGTGGCTGGCACATAGTGGTGGGTGGTTGTCGAGGACGTGTGCTGTTGATTTGGTGTGAGGCGCCGTTATTAGTTCCTGGATGATTTGTACGAGTTCCTTGCCCCATGCCCGCAGATTAACCACTGGAATGAGCACGAGTATGCGAATGCATAAAAGAATAAGGGAATGAGAGAGCGGAGAATGAAAAACATAGGTAAGCACAGGCAGGGTTGAATGAATGAATAGATAGGTTGAAAAACCTCAAACTGTATGTCTTGTGTCTTGCATTAAAGAACTGAATAATATTTGTTGATCTAATTATGTGAATGGACACTTCTGGCTGTGATCAATTTGATTTTTTTACTCTTTTTTTCTGGTCAGTAATTTATTTTTCAATTGGTTATTTATTCTTCATTTGTTCTGTGAGTGGGTAACACTGAAGTCCCTTCATCTGAAGTACAGGTTTGTCTGCATTTAATTCATCCGGTTAGATTTCAGTGTGTGTTTACAGTTGCTGCGTGAAAGCCTATTTTGGCTGTTGGCACGATGAGGTGGTGGATTCTTGATATTTATGACTTGGTCAACCATGAAGGGTGAATCGGCAAAATACAGCTCATCAGATCACAAGTAGCAGTCTGATTTTCTGTTCATGACACAGTTTCACTTTATCTTGTGAGAGGAGTAGAAAATGAAACTGAATGAACCAGAAAAGTAAAAGTTAGATATAATTCTTGGCTACAAGGCAAGCATGTAAAGCTGTAATCTGACCCACCCCAGGCTGGTTCTCATCAGAGGGGACCTTGAAATGTCAGCGCTTGCAGGAGCCCGCTTTGAAAATCCCCTTGGGGAATCAGAAGTTGCAGTTTAAAGGATCATGCGTCTTAGGAATATATTCATGTGTTGAGACTGCAGCAGTATTCTTTGGTGACAGTGGAGCATTTTTCCTTCTCTGTCTCTTTTGTGTGTGTGTGTGTGTGTACAGTTAGGTGTTACCACTGAAACATGCTACCTCAGTATGCCAGAAGATCAAGTTATTCTTTATCCAGCTTAGCAAGTTGACATGCCTTAACTGGTTTATTTCTGAAATAATAAAGATAACGGTAATGGGAATTTAGGGTGCATACCCTTCAACAGCCCAAAGTGCTTACACATTTTTACACCTACATAAAATTAAAACATCAGCAATTCATGCACAAGCACCTGCACGTATAAACACACACGCACGCACACAAACAGAACTGCAGAATAAGGGGAATGTGAAACGCTAATCTTCAGTCGAATTAGTTATGTACATGCATACCTCTCACTGTAGTAGGCTGGGAAAGACAGATTGCTGCTAATAGGTGAAGTAGGTAAGCTGGTAGGGTAACAACTGGAGTTTGTTCATTTGTCCCATTTGTTTAAAATTAAAGCCACATTATCTGCAGAGGGTGGCTTGCCAAAGAGGTTTTGGGGTTGTTGTTTGTTTGTTTGTCTTTTGAGGAAGATTGGATGAAAGAGTAGGATTGTGTTATGGTGCACACAAAGTCAAGGAAACGACGCTTCCATCGTCAGTGTGCTGTACATTGTTTCAAAGTATTATTTTGTCCACCAGCCAGTCAGTCAGTCACCAACCTAAAGCAGTTTTGGTGCAGATTTGTTTTTAGATTACTATTAATAGAGCATTTCTATAGCTTTGTTCTCCGCTCTCAAGAAGACTTTCTACGCTTCACAGGTATTTAAAGCTTTTTTTTTTTTTATAATCTTTAATAAACCTATGTGATCTTTTTGCATGTTTATATACACACAGGGGACTCTGGACCTCATTAGAAGAACTTTTTGAGGTTGCTGGATGTAATAGGAATTGAGGTAGTTCCTTTTCCAACAGAAGCGTCTGCATTTTAACCCTTCCATGGACAGTTTTAGCCGGCAAAGCCGTTGGTCGTTGTTTTAAATAGCAATATAAAAGAGTGCCAGATGTTTATGTGTTATGTACTGTTAAAAAGAAAACAATAAAAGATAAATGGCAACAGTTATAGTACATTAAGCTTTTGCTTTTATTATTAAATGTGTGAAATTCGAAATTTTAATGTTTGTGAGTAGGATTACAAAAAATGATAACAGAGTTGCAGTCAGGTCCATTTGACTTTGGATCAGAATGTAGTGAGAGTGTTTCAGTGTGTGTACATGTATGTCCTGTTTCAGTGTGTGTACATGTATGTCCTGTTTCAGTGTGTACATGTATGTCCTGTTTCAGTGTGTGTCCGTGTGTGTGTGTGTGGAGGGATTCTTGTTTCAGTGTGTGTACATGTATGTCCGTGTGTGTGTGTGTGTGGAGGGGTTCTTGTTTCAGTGTGTGTACATGTGTGGAGGGGTTCTTGTTTCAGTGTGTGTACATGTGTGGAGGGGTTCTTGTTTCAGTGTGTGTACATGTGTGGAGGGGTTCTTGTTTCAGTGTGTGTACATGTGTGGAGGGGTTCTAAGATAATGTGACCTGGATGGCAAGGAAAGCAAGGTGTACAACATGGATGCCGATGCTCAGTTCTGCATGTGATCTGAGTGGCGAGTTTTGAACGTGTGGTTTGTACATGCCTGACGGACTGTGCAGAGGTTGATAAAGTGATGCTGGTGCTCAAAGAAACCCACTCCTTGATTCAGCGTTCACCTTTGTTCCTCTGTCATTTGTGTGTTTGTCTTCCTGTTCTGTGCCTTGGGCAGAGGAGGCTCCAGTGTGTGTGTCAGTGTGTGTGCGCGCGTACATGTATGTGTGTTGTGAGTGCATATGAGTGTGTGCATACGTGTGTGCTTCTGCCCCTTCCTACAAATGTGTGAAAGTGCCTGGTATGTTTGTATGCAGTGTTTTTGATCTTGTTTTATTACTGATGCAAACATACAGGCTTCAGTTGTAGCTAACGCTTTTGAGGAACAGTGAAACACCAGCTGAAATTAGTCACGCTGCGATAAAACACAAATACACGCACACACACACAAACTTCGAGGAACAGTGAAACACCAGCTGAAATTAGTCACGCTGCGATAAAAGACACACGCACACACACACTTTGAGGAACAGTGAAACACACGCTGCGATAATAGACTCAAACACGCCATGCCTGCATACACAAACATGCACAGATAAGTGCATAGACGCACGCACACACCCACATGGTGATTTGTTTGTAAGACCATTCTTGTCTGTAGAGTTCTCGTGTAGCTGAATCTTTTTCTTTCCCTGTGAACAATACACACACACACACACTTTGAGGAACAATGAAACACCAGCAGAAATTAGTCATACTGGTAACACACACACACCATGCCTGCATACACAAACATGCACAGGTAAGTGCAAAGACGCGCGCACGCACACACACACACACACACACACGTGGTGATTCATTTGTAGGACCATCCTTGTCTAAAGAGTTCTCGTGTATCTGAATCTTTTTCTTTTCATGTCAACAATACACACACACACACACACACACACACACACACACACACCACACACACACCACACACACACACACACACACACACACACACACCACACACACACACACACACACACACACACACGTGGTGACTGGTTTGTAAGACCACCCTTGTTTTTGAGACTCCTTGTTTCACGCAACATCGTATCTATGTGGGCCAGGGTATGGCGACGGATACGCCAGAAATACTGAATAATGAGGCCGGTGCAACAACATGCGGTTTCCCAGTGCAGGGCGTAAGCGGTTAGGTGGTGCTGTTCCACACTTTTAGCTGCATGGTTGGGTCATGAACTCGAACTCTGTGTACTCTTTAAATTTTTTTTTATACGGACGAGGACAGAGATACATTGGAGGTGAAGGAGAGGTTATCCCGTTGAAAAAAAGAAGAAGAACAAGAAGAAGAAAAAAACGGCGGGGGAAGTGGTGGGGATTTTAACGTCCTGTGAACCAGACAGGGCCATCAAACTGTCATAAGCAAAACGCACGTTTCAAAACTTCTCATATGTAAACCCTTTCTCAAGTCAAGTCTGCAAAAGCAAGCCACACACACACATATAAAATGAAACATCAAACACGTTTCCGAAGAGTTATTCCCTTCAACATTGATTCCCCCCGCCTATCCCCCCCCACCCCCCCCACCCCCCCCACCCCCCCCTTTCTTCTTCTTTCTTAATTAATTTGTGTGTGTGTGTGTGTGTGTGTGTGTGTCTGTGATCAAAATATAGTTTAAAAATCATACAAGCCTGGGACATGCAAGATCGTATCGTCGGCAATTGCGTCTC
>JABMCL010003105.1:165000-180000 GCA_018857735.1 Alviniconcha marisindica | reverse complement strand
CACACGCACACCACACACACACACACACACACACACACACACACTCACACACACACACACACACCACCACACACACACACACACACACACACACACACTCACACACACACACACACACACACACACACACACACACACACACACACACACTCACACACACACACACACACACACACACACACACACACACACACACACACACAGGTCTGTTTGGCAGGGTCACTAAAAGGGGAATGGCGGCGCCGGGAAAGAAACACAATCGCTTGGTTTCAGTCACACCATGCCGCGAACACCACTGACTATAAAAAGGAACCAGAATACAGAGAGAGAAACAAAAACACATGAAAGCCCATAAGCGCTCCACTCCGTCTCTCAGAAATGTGCTCAACGTTGCCTTTGAAACGGTTCCAATGTTCGTCTGATTGACGATGGCCCTCTCTCGTCCTTTCAAGGAAGATCTCTAGCGCTTCCTCTTTCAACGCCTCTCTGCTCCAGGCGATCGATGGTGTTATGTCCTTGGCTTTGTGCCCGCAGGTAGTGTCTCAAGCTTCTCAACACTTCAGATCTTCCGAGAAGCAAGCCACTTGTGAGGGTTTCTTTGCCCGCCAGTCTGTCTGCTCGGTCGTTTCCCTTCGCTCTGGCATGTCCAGGGCAGTACACCACAGTAGTTTTCGAAGGTGGAGGCTGACCAGTCAGTAGTGGTCCGGATCAATTTGCTGTATCCGTGCTGATGGTACAGCTTCCGGTCAGTCAGCAGTGGACCAGTTTGCTGTATCCGTGCTGATGTGTACAGCTTCCGGTCAGTCAACAGTGGCCCGGATCAACTTGTTTGCTGTATCCGTGCTGATGGGTACAGCTTCCGGTCAGTCAGCAGTGGACCAGTTTGCTGTATCCGTGCTGATGGGTACAGCTTCCGGTCAGTCAGCAGTGGACCAGTTTGCTGTATCCGTGCTGATGTGTATAGCTTCCGGTCAGTCAACAGTGGCCCGGATCAACTTGTTTGCTGTATCCGTGCTGATGGGTACAGCTTCCGGTCAGTCAGCAGTGGATCAGTTCGCTCTATCCGTGCTGGGTACAGCTTCCGGTCAGTCAGCAGTGGATCAGTTTGCTCTATCCGTGCTGATGGGTACAGCTTCCGGTCAGTCAGCAGTGGATCAGTTTGCTCTATCCGTGCTGATGTGTACAGCTTCCGGTCAGTGGATCAGTTTGCTCTATCCGTGCTGATGTGTACAGCTTCCGGTCAGTGGATCAGTTTGCTCTATCCGTGCTGATGTGTACAGCTTCCGGTCAGTGGATCAGTTTGCTGTATCCCTGCTGCGTCACAGCCGCGGGCGTAATTCCGGTTCAGTTGAGTCAGTAGCGGACCACTCAGTTCGCTCTATCCCAGCTGACGTGCAGCTCAGTTCCGGTCAGTCAGTAGTCGTGGGGACCTCTGAGTTTGCTCCATAGTCCCTGATGATGTCGTTACAGCTTCCGGAGATCAGTCGGTAGCGAAATTGGTGACAATAAACCTTAGACAGAGCAGTGATGTACACGGCTTCCGGTCAGTCGGCACTGAGAGGGGCCGGGCAGAGCCGCGAAACAAGAGAGAGAGAGAGAGAGAGAGAGAGAGAGAGAGAGAGAGAGAGAGAGAGAGAGAGAGAGTTCTAACTTGTTACATATCACACACACACACACACACACACACACACACACACACACACACACACGCCGCGACCTCTGACCCTTCCGAGTCACTGAGTCGGTCTGTTGCAAACGCCTTGCGCTGCTCGGTGGTCTTCCCTCAGTCTCCGGCCCCTCCCGACCTCCCCTCCCCCCCCCCCCCCCCCCATCCCCAGCCCCACTTCCGACCTTCCTACAGCGAGTATCCCAACCCCCCCCCCCCCCCTCCTCAGCCCCACCTCCAACCTTCCTACAGCGAGCATCCCCCCCATCTCCCCCCGCGTCTGTCCGCGTTGCTGAGCGAATGACCTCAGAACTGACTGAAGCGGCGAGAAAATCGATCAGTGCCGGCTATTTCCGACTCACGTCCACGTCGTGTTGTGCGGTAGGCTGAAGGTTACAGTGCCATCAGGCTAACACCATGCGGCCCGAGTCTTCGGTTATAATGTCAGGCTGACACCATAACCTTCACGCCGGCTTCCATTATAGCCTGACGGTGTCAGGCTAACACTATGACCTTCAAGTGTCAGGCTGACATCATAACCTTCACGCCGGCTTCGGATATAGTGTGTCAGGCTCACATCATGACCCACACTCCGAGCACGGCCTTCCGACACACAAGGAAGGATGTCGTAAACCAGTGTTTGGAGTTTGATCAGTCATGACCTTCACGCCGGCTTCGGTTATAGTGTCAGGCTAACTCTATGACCTTCAAGTATCAGACTCACACCGTGACCTTCACACCGGCTTCAGTTATAGTGTCAGGCTAACTCTGTGACCTTCAAGTGTCAGGCTCACACTATGACCTTCTAACGGTCAGGCTCACACCATGACCTTCACGCCTTTCACCTAAAGTCCGTTCTTAATTGGGCGAACTTTTGCGGGTTATTCGTCGAACCCGAAAAACGTTCGGCGAACATCGTTGGTTTTTAATTGGACAAACCTTTGCTTCAGTCGCGGACCTTGTTCGTGTTACTCGTCGAACTGCGATGAAGCTGAGTTTGGGGTCCAAAACGCTTCGCTCAACAAGCTCTGGGAATATTCGCCCAGTTCGGCGAACCTTGCTTCTGACTGGTTGAGAGTCAAGAGAGGTCTCCTGTGGATGAGGAAGAAAGAAAAAGAAAAACTGATGACGGTGTCGATACTTCACTCGCTTCGGAGGGAATTGACCTACTTGTTGACTTGTGAGAGGTGCAGCCTTGTCTCTGGGACCCAGAATGATATAGCAGTTAGTTCAATTACGCTGTGAGGGATGATTAAAGTACATTGACTTGACTTTAGCCTACATTTTCAGTGGATCATGCACTAAGTCTGCTGTGCCATATTCTGCCAGCAAGTTCGGGCCCAAGCTTGTATCTCATTTTGAGCCAGCAGTTAAGAAACGAAGTATAGTTCGTCAAACAGCCCTAACCATGTTCGGCGAGCTAAACTGAAGTTCGTCTGAGCTCAGTTAAGAAACAAATTATAGTTCGTCGAACTGTCCGAAGTATCAGTGTTCGGCGAACTAACAGTTCGCCCAGTTAAGAACGGGCTTAACACAACACGACCTAGCACGTACGGAGTAACCACTGAGCCCCTTCCTGCCAAAGAAACCGTATACCACGCCATCACTGACTACTGCAGCACATCGGGGCTGTCCTACACCAACCTCACTCAGTGGCTTCCAGCCGAAGTTTCTGAGAGAGAGAGAGAGAGAGAGAGAGAGAGAGAGAGAGAGAGAGAGAGAGAGAGAGAGAGAGAGAGAGAGAGAATACCTTTTTACACAAGGATAAAGATTTAAGCACAGGTCGGCTTTTTACAAATCTGTCCATGACTATAATGACAAACACAGCAACACTCAACACGTCAAACAAGAATACAAATAAGTTATTCTCAGACATATATGTGTGTAGATTACTTTTGGAACAAGGAAGAGATATACAGGATTTTATGTTTTGAGGCAGGGAGTTCCAGAGGGACGCTCCAGCGAAGGATATGCTAGTTTTAAACAAGTGAAGCCTTGGCCTTGGCACGTAGAGGTTATACCTGGAGTTAGTGTAGTGGGACTGGTGACTAAGGAAGAGCTGTGCCAGGTAGTTTGGGAAATTATTATTAAGAACTGTATGCATAAACACTCCTTTATTGTAAGTGAGCTGTTGCGGTAGGTTTAAAATTTGAAGTGCACTCTTCTTTTGCTCTGTAGATAGGGAAGGACCGGGAAGGATTAATTTGCTTGCCCTTCGATGTACTAGGTAGGGTGTTCAATATTTAAAGTGTACTTCGCCACAGCCATCCCACACAACTGACGCATAATCGATGGGAGGTTTTATATGAGCGTTGTAGAAGATTTTTTCTGGTATCGATGTTGACGATATGTTGTAGTTGAGAAAGAAGGAACAGTTTTTTTTTTTTGGAAAGGCTTTTGCATATGTGTGCGATCTGGGCTTGCCATCGAAATTTGTTCTCGACAATGAGACCTAGTAGGCGATGTTCAGTTACATTTTCAATATTCTGACCATCCTCAATGACAAGTGTGGGAGCTGGTGCTTCTGTCGTGTAGTAATTACCATTGACTTGTTTAAAAAAAGAAAGAAGATTAATGAGCATGTGATTAGTGTTGCACCACACTGAAATACAATCAAGACAAAGCTGTAGCGTTTTTTTAATTTGCACAACGCTTTTTCCTGTTGTATGAAGTGTGGTGTCATCCGAGAGCATATGATATTCTGCATAATTTGATGGTATATGCAGAGGTAGATCATTAATATAGATGCAGAACAGTACAGGTCCCAAGACTAACCCTTGCGGTACACCATCTTTAACACTTCCTTCAGACGAGTAGGAGCATGGATAAAGACACGTTGTACTCTATTTTTAAGGTATGAACAGAAAAAGGCAACGAGTTCGAACTGTTTAAGCAGACAGAAAGCTTTGAGAGTAAGATTCTGTGATCAACAAAATCGAACGCTTTTTTTAAGTCCAAAAAGACATCTCCGGACAGATCTGATCTATTCATAGCTGAAAGCCACGAGTCTGTCAACCGTGCAAGTGCGGCAAGTGCTTACGGCGGAAGCCTGATTGAAGTGGATGGAAAAGGTCTCGTGTCTCTAAATAGGTGACTCGGTGTTTATGAACATGTCTGTCCAAAAGTTTAGACAGAACCGACAGTAATGAGACTGGTCTATAATCATTCAGATTTTTGTGAAGGAATAACTTTTGCTTTTTGAAATTTTGAGGGGAAAACATTGTGCTCGATGCACAGATTAAAAATACAGGTCAGCGACCCTGCAGTGTAATTTTATGGTGAAGCTAATTTAAGCAACTGATTGCTGATCTCGTTAGGTCCGGAAGACTTTTTATTGTTAATCCCAGAGATATATTTTCCCATTCCATGGACAGCCATCAAGGGTATGGTAAACGGATCAGTTCCCTTTGTCTTTCGCTGACAGAAATCAACAAGGCGTTTTGAGCAGGAGTAGTGCTTATTGCTAACAGATGAGTCATGATTTAACTAAGGTTTCTGCAATGGACAGAAAGTCGTCATTAAATGCATCTTCTGTGAAATGATGCGGAATTTCCTTCTGTCTAGAGCGGGTTCCGTTGGTGAAAGTGTTCAGAGCGCGCCAAACTGATGATATATCTTTGTTGTTTTCCACAAGTTTACTAAAATGTAATTTCTTTGCGTTTCTGACAAGATATTTTGCTTTATTGCGTGCCGTTTTATATTCCGTGAACATTCCTTCTTTCTTTAGTCGATCCCGATCGGACATGGCCTGAATCATATTCTTATTCAACCAGGGTGGCAGTTTGGAGTGCTTTGCTCGTTCAAGTTATGACGGATTGGCGCATGCCTGTTGAATACATCCATAACCAACTTGTACCACACTGCTATAGCCTCATTAGGGTCCGTGTGTTGATGTTCATTGTCAAACGGCTTGCAGATAAGATCAACAAAGAATGCATTCTGGTTGAAATGTTAAAAAGAACTAAAGGAAACGTGTGTATGTCCTTTGGGTCCTGGTTTTGGCAATTTGATACATCTGGTGCAGCTGATAGGGTTATGGTCACTGATACTTAAGTCTGAGACATCAGTCGTAAAGACGGCACTATGGTTGTTCGTATAAATGTGGCACGGTCTATTAATGACGTCAAGTTGAGGTGGGCGTTGTTCGTGTGGGTGAAGTAATGAGCTGAGCAAGTCCAAAGAGATCAAGGGCAGAATCCCAGCATAAGTGTGGTTATAGCATGTCTATATTGAAGTCGCCAAGGATGAGAACGTCGGCGCGGTTTTTGACTTTATAAACATCATCTAACATCTGTACAAAGGAGTCGTACCACTCAGAGGTAACCGCTGGGTTTCTGTATAAATAACACACAAACAGCAATGACTACTGAGAGAGAGAGAGAGAGAGAGAGAGAGAGAGAGAGAGAGAGAGAGAGAGAGAGAGAGAGAGAGAGAGAGAGAGACCCTCTGAGTTACAAAATCATTTAGCCGAATAAAGAAGAGCGACAGAAGAGTGAATATCTCTCTAGTATACTGTAAAAACGATCATATCTAGCAAGAGAGAGAGAGAGAGAGAGAGAGAGAGAGAGAGAGAGAGAGAGAGAGAGAGAGAGAGCCAACTAGCTGAACTCATCTCGTACGGTCATGTCAGTCACAGTTCAGTCAAAGCAGCCACACAGAAGAGGGAAGGAAAGAAAAAAGATCTTTCCCCTCAAGACGGAAACCGTACACTGGGGAAAGACAAAAGCACACTGAGCCCTGTGTCAGTGCAGACCCTACCGCAACGCAATCACTGACAGGTTCTGCCCCCTTCGGTATTGTGAAGTTTCTCAGCCAACAGCTGCACGGTCCTTTCAGTGATAGCCCTCCCCGCTCACTCTCTCAGCGAGCTTTTCGTCAGAGAACGTCCACATCAGTTGCGTTTGTGGTACGCGGATCAGTCGTCAAACCATACAAGGGGTGTGTGTGTGTACATGCGTGTATGCATGCGTACGTCACGTGTGTGTGTGTGTGTGTGTGTGTGTGTGTGTGTGTGTGTGCATCAGGTGGGCAGTATACTTTAATCATCCCTCGCTGACAGAGCAGTTCAGCTAAAACCTGACAAGGGCTGGCGGCTAAAAAGTTAAAACAAAAAGGGGGAAAAAAGAAAGTAAAACGAACGCCATTGCAACGTGTCTTTGTGTGTGTGTGTGTCTGGTGTGTGTGTGTGTGTGTGTGTGTGTGTGTGTGTGTACTCTGTATGATGTGTCGTTGTGTGTGTGTGGTGTGTGTGTCAGTGGTGTACCGTATGTGTGTGTGTGGTGTCACTGTGTGTGTGTGTGTGTGTGTGTGTGTGTGTTGTGTGTGGTTGCTGTTTATGTGTGTCGACTGTATGTGTGTGTGTGGTGTGTGGTGCAAAAATAGAGTGTGTGTCTTTGTGTGTGTGTTGTGTGTGTGTGTGTGTGTGTGTTGTGACTGTGTGTGTGTGTGTGCATGTCGTGTGTGTGTGTGTGTGTGTGTGTGTGTGTGTGTGTGTGTGTGTGTGTGTGTGTGTGTGATGTGTGTGTGTGTGTGTGTGTGTGTGTGTGACTGTGTGTGTGGTGTGCGTGTGTGTGTAGTGTGTGTGTGTGTGTGTGTGTGTGTGTGCCTGTGTGGTGTGTGTGTGTGTGTGTGTGTGTGTGTGTGTGTGTGTGTGTGTGTGTGTGTGTGTGTGTGTGTGTAGTGTGATGTGTGTGTCAGTGTGTTGTGTGTGTGTGTGTGTGTGTGTGTGTGTGTGTGTAAGAGATACTCGGAACTCCCTAAACAGAACTTGGAGCAACAAAAGACGGAGTGAAGCAATCAAGTGGCCTCGCTTGCAACAGCGGAACAGCACACCGCCGCGAGTGCGCCATCTTTACGAAGAGGAAGAATCTTTGACTGCCACACGCATCGTTTCCTCGGGCCTCAGTGAAGTTTTGTGATGGCCTAAACTGATTTGCACTTGATTTTACCATGTCCACTATTGCGGCATTACTGGTACTAACACTTATTCAAGCCGAGTCGTCAAGTTTATTTTAGTTGAAGACAATTAACAACAACAAACTAAAAGTCGACAGATCATACAAACAGTGTGACTGTGTGTGCGTGTGTGTGTGCGTGAGTGAGTGTGTGTGTATGTGTGTGTGTGTGTGTGTGTGTGTGCTCGTCAGTGTAAGAGATGCGTAATGGGGGGGTGGGGGTGGGGGTGGGGGGGGGAGCTAAAGTGTAAACTGCAAAAAATAATAATTTTATTAGGAGCAGCAAAATACGGACGCACACACAGAGTACTGCCCAGTACCAACCCCAAAGGGGCGTGGCAGGAAGTCAGCCAGCGCTGGCCTCGCTTCCCGCAGACGCAGACCGCGTGTGGCTATCTTTCCAAAGGGGAAAACTGGCTGGAGGCACAGCGCCAGTGTGCCATCTTTCCGTAGGGAAATCTTTGGCGGGACTCACTGACGTGAGGGTCGGAACTGAGGCATTGCACTGCGTACACAACGTGAACTTCCCGCCATTCTGCCTCTGGGCTGTGAACACAGCTATTTCTAGCTCAGTGGTTAGACCAAAGCCTAGTTTTGAAACGCGTGCAGAGTTGGCCAGGTCAAAATCTCACGTCATCAGTCGCGCGCGCTGGTTGCAGTTGTGAGAACTAAAAACAGCAAAAATCTTGAGAGACAAGAATGACTGCTAGCGCTCTAATTCGCACGTCGTGTTTTGTGCTAATAAACAGCGTTCTTTGGTAGTGTCAACGCAGCCTGTGAGTCTATACTTTCACCGGCTGAATGACTGACTCGACGACGAAGTTTCGCGCATGCTTCGCGAGACGGAACAATGCAAATGACCGCCCGCGCGCAGCGGCACTGGTATCTGTTTTCTCGCGTCCGGTTTTATGGTAATCTGCCTGGCTGCACTGGCTAAATAAACGAATTTTACTGTAATAACATTATGACACTGTCGACGGCAAACAATACCCATAGCCTACCTGCCAGCACGTGTGCATAATTATTATGCCGGCTCAACTTTGCAACGCAGCGGGCGTTGAAAGAGACGTTTCTCAACAGAATTTTACTATGCTCGTTCCGGGGCCCCCCGACAACCCGGGCTTTCGTTCTAGAATTATCCGTTTTTGCAAAGCTGAAAGCCGCTGATGTTTCAGCGGTCAGTTGCTGTGGCCAGACATCTATTCACACTATGACCGGTCACCGAGATCCAGTGTTTTCAGTATGGCTGTGTGTTAAAGGAATACTCGTTCTCAGTGTCCTCGCCCGGATGAAATTAAAACTGAGACTTTTGTTCTTGCCGCCAGTCAGTCAGTAGTTATGGTACTTGATTACTTGATGCAGCGGTGCACAAGCTCAAGCCGTAAGTAGTTAGACGTTTTCTTCTTCATTTCAGTGTTTAGTCACTCTCTGTCAGTGTCAATCTCGCCCTCACTGACGTAACCGTGCTGGTTTGGCTGGGCCTAAAACTCCAAGTTACTTAGTCAATGTCACGCCAGTCATTTCACAACGGATTCCCAGATTCATTCTCTGTCTCTGTACTCAGTTCCTGCTTGGTTAAGATGTTGCTCGGTTTTGACTTTATCAACACGAAATTGAATCTGAAACAGAATGACTGCTGGCGTTCTAAAACAAGATCCAAACACAAAAAGTTTAAAACGAACGCTTGTTTATCAGTTTTATCACACTATGTTAAAATAATTTTTTAGCATACTGTGTGTCCGTGTTAAAATAAATAAGCGTTCGTTTGAACCTTTTTGTGTTTGGATCTTCTTTTATTAAACACGGTCCTACCGAACACAGTCCAAGCATCGGTTCACCACTGTGAGTAGGCTGTTCCTCGTGGTTGTCTGCGTCCTGTTGGTACTACTGACCTTGTGTACCTCATGTACCTCATGTACCTCATGCACCAATCTATCTCCGCCGTAGGCCTAGTTACAGCCCCGATCGCTGTCCGGCACCGGTCGTATCAGTTCAGTTGCGGCCGTGGCTGGACTTGGTCTCGTTTCGATTTGAGTCTGTCAGTCTGCCTGCCTGCCTGTCTAGTGCCTGTCTGTCTCTGCCTGTCTGTCTCTGTCTCTGCCTGTCTGTCTCTCTCTGTCTCTGTCTCTCTCTGTTTCACGCGCGCGCACACCAATAGCAGACGCCCGTATGTCACAGTGTAGTCCGGACTCACTGGAGAGGATGCCTCAGGAGTCATGATGAGTCCGGACTACACATGCAGGCATCTGCTATGAAATACCAGTCAAATACCGTCCGTGTGTGTCGGTCAGTTTTAGTGGTCATGACTGATTTGATCAGCAAATGTAACCCGGCTTCCGTCAGTCGTGGCTGAGACTAGTACGTTGCACATTCTCGAGTTATTGACTCACCGCAGGTAGGCCTACATCGCGACGCGAGCTTGGGGCGCGGGCCGCGGGGAACGCTTCTGCCCCGGCTTTGGCGGCAAAAACAAACGGCAGCAACAGCAACGACGACTGACAAAAACCGACAGTAACAAGAGAGACTGAGAGAGAGGAGGGTGGGGAGAGAGAGAGAGATTGATTGATTGATTGATTGAACTTTATTTCTCAACGGTGAAGATATTAACACAAAGGCCGACTCACATATCTGCCGTTGCTACAGTACTACTAATAACCAACTTCACAGTTAAATATTATTACAGAAGGCTATAGACAAATACAGCATCATAAAAAAAAAAAACAATTAATAAAATAATAATAAAAAACAACGAAAAAAAAGAGATTGAAGGGAAAAAAAAGCAGTGAAAACTGGAACAAAGAAGAGAGAGAGAGAGAGAGAGAGAGAGAGAGAGAGAGAGAGAGAGAGAGAGAGAGAGAGAGAGAGAACTCGAACTCGAAAACTTTATTTTCCAAGGATTTAGTTTAGGCATTGCCTGTCTAACAACTGTCCTTGCTAAACTACTGAAAGGAAAATGGAGAAAATTATATGAAAACAAAAAACAAAAAACAACAAAACTTTACAAACTCGATTAATATTTAAACATGATAAACAATATACAAACAAATAAAATATAACACTACAGAGAGAGAGAGAGAGAGAGAGAGAGAGAGAGAGAGAGAGAGAGAGAGAGAGAGAGAGAGAATAAAGTAAACACCAACTGCCGGCGTGGTCGCAAGTGAGTTATACACGTGTGTGCTGGTCTTCGTCAGTTGCCGGATCACGAACTAGTCACGTGACTGACTCGCCAGTCCACAGTGACAGAAACCAACTCGGACATTGTCATCAGTTGCAGAGAGTGGCCGGCATATTCAGTATTTCAGTTCAGCCGATTTGAATGAGACTATTTCAGGACAGAAGTTACTCGGGGGGCAGGTGTCTTGGAACTGCCGGATCTGAAACGGGGACGTGACACTGTAACTGATACACAGACGTGACGCCGGCGAGACAGCCGGCCTGGTTAACACTCAGCCTCTACTGAGGTCATCGTCGGTCAGGACTGACGCTCAGTGTGCTTTTGTCCTTCACTGAGCATTCTGTGGTTTCTGCAGTCTTGGGGCAAAAGAGTCTTCTTCGGCGGTTTTCTATTCTTTTCTGTATGGCTGCTGGGATTGAACCCGGCCGTACTAAATATTCAGCTCTCTCTGTCTCTGTCTGTCTCTGTCCCTGTCGCTGTCTGTCTCTGTCTCCCCAGTCTGTCTGTCTGTCTGTCTGTCTCTCTGTCAGTCTCTGTCTCTGTCTGTCTGTCTCTGTCTGTCTCTGTCTGTCTGCCTGTCTCCCGTCTCTCTCTCTCTCTCTCTCTCTCCTCCCCCTCCCCGGCGTTTTTTCTCTCTTTTTTCTTTTCTTTTCTCTTTTTCCTCTTTTCTCTCTCTCTCTCTCTCTCTCTCTCGGTATTTTTTTAAAGCACCCTTTCATTGGGAGTTCTTAGCTTAGTGCCTACAGCCCTGTGCCAGTATTACACACGTGTACATTGCTTGTCACTTGCCACTGATGCTAACTGACAGAACGGCCCAGAATAAACCTGCTTGCATTCCTCTCCCTCCTCCCTCCCCCGTATTGCCCCCCCCCCCCCCGGCCCCCCCCCCCCCCCCCCCCCCGTCACACACGCACGCAAGCACGCACTCACGTCAAAACGCACGCAAGCACACCACATACACCCTGCCCCCCCCCCCCACACGCACACACACGCACACACACACGCACGCACACACGCACGCACAACACACACACGCACGCAAACTCACACACACACACACACCACACACACACACACACACACACACACACACACACACACACACACACACGAGTCACGCACACACGCACACGCACACACACGACACACACACGCACGACTCACGCACACATACACACACACACACGCACGCACGCACACACGCACGCACGCACCACGCACCACCAACACACACACACACACACACTCACGCACACGCCACGCACGCACGCATACGCACGCACACGCACGCACGCACGCACGCACGCACGCACGCACGCACGCACACACACACACACACACACACACGCAACTCAGACACGACCCCAAGGCACAACTACTCAACCAGGATCTCCAGTTTCTACACTGCATGTTTCCCCCCCCCCCCCCCCCCCCACCCAATCTTCACGCGTTACTGACCCCCACCCCCACCCCCCACCCCCATCTTCACCGCGTTACTGATCCCCACCCCCACCCCACACCCCATCTTCACCGCGTTCTGATCCCCCCCACCCCCATCTTCCCGCGTTACTGATCCCCCACCCCACCCCCACCCCCATCTTCACCCGTTCCCTCGATCCCCACCCCCACCCCCCACCCCCATCTTCACGCGTACTGATCCCCACCCCCACCCCCCACCCCCATCTTCACCGCGTTACTGATCCCCCACCCCCACCCCCCACCCCCATCTTCACCGCTACTGATCCCCACCCCACCCCCACCCCCATCTTCACGCGTTACTGATCCCCCACCCCACCCCCACCCCCATCTTCACAGCGTTACTGATCCCCACCCCCACCCCCCCCCTATCTCTCACCGCGTTACTGATCCCCACCCCCCCCCCACCCCCATCTTCACCCGATACTGATCCCCACCCCACCCCCCACCCCCATCTTCACAGCGTTACTGATCCCCGGCCCCCACCTCCCATCTTCACCGGTTTACTGATTCCCCCCACCACCTCCCCCCTCCACCCGCTCTTAGCTTCTGTCGTGTACTTTGCCAATCGCGGCAAAGTCATCTACACTGGTTTGGGTTTTGTTCTGTCTTTTTTCCTCTAACACTCGTAGCTTCTGTCGTGTACTTTGCCAATCGCGGCAAAGTCACCTGTTCGGGTTTTATTCCTGGCTTCTGTCGTGTAGCCTGCTTTGTCAGCACCGCCGTCATCACTGGGAGGCCAGGGGTGTACGGCGTAGTGTCATCACTGAGAGGCCAGGGGTGTACGGCGTAGTGTCATCACTGAGAGGCCAGGGGTGTACGGCGTAGTGTCATCACTGAGAGGCCAGGGGTGTACGGCGTAGTGTCATCAACTGATTTGAGGCCGTAGGCTTGACAACGACTGAAAACCAAGTGCGAATCAGTGTCTTCATTGGCTTGTCCACACACAGGGCAGAGCACACTCCGAGCATCGCTTTCCGGCACTTTCCTCCAAACTCTGCCAGATTTAGTTACGCCACTGAAGGGGCGCTCTTTATCTCCGCGCAGCTGTCCAGCGACGCGGTCAGCGCCCTCCGAAGGTTCGGGTACTAATATGCTGTGGAAGCAACCTAGCGCCAAAGCACGCACGCAAACATGAGACGCATCCACCCGGGTAAAAAAAAAAGAGTTCCGTCTCGATTCAAACAATTGTGGTTTTATTTGTGCTGGGGTAAACTTTATTGGCGGCTATAAATGACACGCCTTGTTTATCTGAGTTGTTTGTAACAAACGTACTACTGTTTGAGCACCAACAAAAAACTGCTCGTTAGCTGACAGTTTTCTGGACCCTATGGCGTAACTAAATACGGCAGTGGTTGAAGGAAGGATGTCGTAAACCAGTGCTTGGAGTTTGAGGGCAGATAAGACCTTCCAGGCTCCGTCCCATCCAGTAATAAACCATTGAGAGAGAGAGAGAGAGAGAGAGAGAGAGAGAGAGAGAGAGAGAGAGAGAGAGAGAGAGAGAGAGAGAGAGAGAAATGACTGACTGATTGATTGATTGATTGATCTTTATTTCTCAGTGGTGAAGACATTAGTACAAAGACCGACTCATATAATCATATCTGCCACTGCTACAGTTACTACTAGTAGACAAGACTTTCACTTCATAGTAAAATATTACGATTAAAGGACATAAACGAATACAACATCAATAATAATAGTAATGACATATATATGTGTGTGTGTGTGTGTGTGTGGAGAGAGAGAGAGAGAGAGAGAGAGAGAGAGAGAGAGAGAGAGAGAGAGAGAGAGAGAGAGAGAGAGAGAGAGAGAGAGACAGACAGACAGACAGACAGACAGACAGACAGACAGACAGACTCAGACAGACAGACTCACAGAGAGAGAGAGAGAGAGAGAGAGAGAGAGAGAGAGAGAGAGAGAGAGAGAGAGAGAGAGAGAGAAAGAATAGTCTATAATTATTGTACGCTGAAGGCAGCTCGCAAGCCAGACTGAAGAAAGGTGGATGTTTCCAGAGGTGGCACGAACCGAGCCTGTAGATTTTCTGTTAGCCACTAGAGGGCGTGGTGGAGTCAAAGCTTTTGGCCGCTGCGACACGCATAGTCCTACCGGCTAGATCTTTGGTATCCCAAATGAGACTTCTTTTTGTCTCCCCCCCGCCCCCTCTCCCCCCCCCCAATGTGTCCACAAACATCACATACAGTTTATCTAGGGACGGGCGACTATTGGAGTTAAATGACGTTGCTTTACTGACGTCCACAGAGACCGTACGGACTGTTAGTGACGGGGAGCTCAGGACGTCCAGCTCTTCTTTCACTGACACAGCTTCTGAGCTCTCACAGGCGACCCTATTTAACAGTGACTGCGCTAGACTTTTTTCAAACCGCTGTGACATCTGTTAGGTGGCGAAAGTGGTTCACGGAAGCCGTTCAAACTCTAATTAGTGTAGCCGCCGTCAGATACATGGCCGTCCGTGCTACTGCTGAAGATGTACTAACAAACACCCGGCTCCTTCCCCCGTCTAGAACACTCGCCACTCGCTCTCTCTGTGTGTGTATGTCTGTCTGTCTGTCTCTCTCTCTGTTTCTGTCTCTGTCTCTCTCTGTTTCTGTCTCTGTCTGTCTCTGAACGTGCCTCTCTCTCTCTCTCTCTCTCTCTCTCTCTCTCTCTCTCTCTCTCTCTCTCTCTCTCTCTCTCTCTCTCTCTCTCTCTCTCTCTCTTTCTGTTCGTGC
>JABMCL010003105.1:152500-155000 GCA_018857735.1 Alviniconcha marisindica | reverse complement strand
CAAGGACTGACTTGTTGTGACCCGCATGACAGGTATAGCGAGAACCGATCAAATACGGAGCCCCCTAAAAGCCGATTTATTTTGCCCCTTCCATCCCGCCTGCCTCTTTCCATGAACCCCTTTAAATTCTTTTCGTGCCGTCCGTGTGTGAGTGTGTGTGTGTGTGTGTGTGTGTGTGTGTGTGTGTGTGTGTGTGTGTGTGTGTGTGTGTTGTGTGTGTGTGCTTGTGTGCTGTGTGTGTGTGTGTGTGTGTGTGTGTGTGTGTGTGTGTGTGTGTGTGTGTGTGTGTGTGTGTGTGTGTGTGTGTGTGTGTGTGTGTGTGTGTGTGTGAGTCACGTGTGTGTGTGTGTGTGTGTGTGTGTGTGTGTGTGTTGTGTGTGTGTGTGTGTGTGTGTGTGTGTGTGTTGTGTGTGTGTGTGTGTTTGTGTGTGTGTGTGTGTGTGTGTGTGTGTTGTGTGTGTGTGTGTGTGTGTGTGTGTGTGTGTGTGTGGTTGTTTGTGTGTGTGTGGTGTGTGGTGTGTGTGTGGTGTGTGTGTGTGTGTGTGTGTGTGTGTGTGTGTGTGTGTGTGTGTGTTCTTTTCTATAAATAATAATAGATTTTATAAAGCGCCATTTTCTAAAACGAGTTAAACTTATTGCTCTCTCCAAGCAATTTGACAAAAAACACTAGTTCATCTTAAGATTTTGTTTGCTGAAATGTCTGTAAGTGTCATTTCAACAAACAGAACCTTGTGTAGCTTATAATATTCTACCATAATCATAATCACCTAGCGAACAATGACTGTTCTATACATACACATACACACCCACACAAGGAAATACACACACACACCAGTCAGTCTCCCATCGCCCACCTAAATACAGTTAGTGAATTACCAAAGCTCTCAACTCTCTACTTTTGAGCCTCTCTTCCTTCCCCTAAAACAACAACAACAAAAACAACAACAACAAAATGGCAACGACAAACAACAACAACAACAAAGAAGCAAAACACCCAGGTAACCGTTGCCACGGACGATTGTCCAAACGTAAGCGGAGCAGAGCGTGCAGTCACTGTGTCCACGTTTCTCGTTGTTAACTGACATGCAGCGGACAGAGCAGACAATGTTGATTTTTTTGTCACTCCGCACGTTGTCAGACTTCATTGTTAATTCGCCCTCACGTGACCTACGTGTCTGACAGGAGCCAATTGTCAATCACACACTCCCTCTTTCTGTGGTGAGAGAGAGAGAGAGAGAGAGAGAGAGAGAGAGAGAGAGAGAGAGAGAGAGAGAGAGAGAGAGACGTTGGGCGGTGACCGTAGGTGATCGGTTCAAGTCTGTGTTCTGTTTCTTGCTACATTCCTGGCCTCTGAGGAACACTGTTAGTTATCTTTATTTGTTTGTTGATTATTTTTTTTGATTTTTTTTAAAAGCATTAACAACCAGCCCACATCACACCTATGTCGAAAAACGAGGAAAAACATCAAAAACAAAGAGAAAGAAAAACACACACTAAACATCCGATGACTGAAATTGCTTCCGAGAAAATCAACTCCAAACAATGTACCAATAAATATCTCGTGTGGCCTACATCGTAAAAAGTTTTAATCGCTTCTAAATGAACGCGGCCACTATCTGTACTAAGCTGGCATTTGGTGTAAACTCAGACTGAAGAACTGAGTAAATGCAGAAGATTTATTTCAGTATGAAAATCAACGTTAAATTCAGACGAAGCAATTTGGCCTGTGCATATTTTCAGCATACAAAAGTTCGACTGTTTCCGCGGGCAGTACTATATCGAGTCCTAGCCTCTTTCCCTGCCTCGGTCAGTCTGCAAACAAAATGTGCCCACGTTTCAGATTGGTGCATCACTGTTCGTCAGCAACATTGGAACGGAGCATTTCATTGGTCTGTCTGGATCGGGAGCAGCCAGCGGCATCAGCGTTGGAGCCTGGGAGCTGAACGTACGTAGAAGAAAGCACTTACTACGAGAATCGATCAAGATTTGTAATTAGCGCGGGGAACACGTACGTCACCTGAAGACAACAACAAAGACCCGATCGAAGTGCCTTATTTTACCTGGCGTGCGGGTTAAAATAGATACCTTTTGGTGAAGTACTCCTGTATTTACTCGCATGCCAAGTGAGAGTTACATAAGGCGATTAGTTTTGTGTTTTTAAACATTTTTTTAATCGAGTTCATGTGACGGGTTTCGAGCGCCAGTTAACTCCCTTTGCTGATTCTACACAAGCGCTGTATGCCTCATTCTGTTCTGGATACTACTAATGCTGATTCTACACAAGCGCTGTATGCCTCATTCTGTTCTGGTTACTACTAATGCTGATTCTACCCAAGCGCTGTATGCCTCATTCTGTTCTGGATACTACTATGCTGATTCTACACAAGCGCTGTATGCCTCATTCTGTTCTGGTTACTACTAATGCTGATTCTACCAAGCGCTGTATGCCTCATTCTGTTCTGGTTACTACTAATGCTGATTCTACCCAAGCGCTGTATGC
>JABMCL010003105.1:140000-147500 GCA_018857735.1 Alviniconcha marisindica | reverse complement strand
TATGCATGATTATCACAATGGTTAATGTTTCCTATTCAAAAGTGTACTTTTCAACCGAGATGTTTTCCCTTTTATTTATATTTATTTACTTATTGATCGTTTTGAAAATGATTATTAAAATCTGTTATCCTGATTGCATTCTTTCTTCTTCTTCTTTTTTTTTTTTTTTTTTTTTTTTTTTTTTTTTTTTGGGGGGTGGGAGTGTTTTCTTTTGCGAAACTAGAACAAAAAATATTTTTTCTCTTTGGCACAGTCGCATTAAATGAATAAGCAACCATTCCTGCCTGTAGTAATTTTTTACGCTTTCATTTTCTTATTCCAGGGGAGTACTCGACTCTTTTAAAAGCAAGATTTTGTTTCAGTTGTCAATCAAGTGCTTAGAAAAGCACTTTGATCAAGTTTAACGTGAACTGCGTGGGGTTAAAATGTCACCACTGCAGCTCCTGACATCAAAGTCTAACAGCCAGGAAATCTTCCTTGAGAGGCATACGTATATCACTTTACTTCTGTTTTCAAAAAATCTATTGTTTTTTTGGTGATTTTTGTTGTTGTTTGTTTCTGTTTTGATTTATTGAAAATCTGTGCGATTTTAAACGTATTGTTGAAGACTTTTTTGAAACGTTTTAATTTTTATATATAGACTTTTTTCACCAGTTGGTTGTCATTTGCTATTACGATTAAGGATATTTTCACTGATTTGATCTTTTGTTTATTCGTTATACTATAGTTGACGAAGGATAGTTTTTAATGGGCGTTGTGTTCTTGATCCATGAGGTCTTTTAATGGATGTCTGGCGCCCAAAGCAGACATATATATATATAATCCTGGTCACTGCTGCCAAAAGGTCCTATGAAAAAGCGTCCATATTTTCTTTTATTTGCTTGTTTAAAACCCTTGCTTTTGACCGCCGATAGCTGAACCAGCTATCGGCGGTCAAAAGCAAGGGTTTTAAACTTTCTTTGACGGAGCCTGAAATGTTTATGCTGTTGAGTAGTAGTTTTCATGGCGGCTATACGAGCAAACTTCAGTGACTGGTTTACGACAGGAGGAAGGTGCCGCCGGAAAGCGATGCTCGGGGTGTGCCATACGTCCTGTACAAATACGGCGGTCTTACTACGATTTCCAGGCTGAAAGTTGGCGTAATGATTGGTCAGCGGCGTCTTTCATCGGAGGCCTTTAGCCAAAGCTTTAACAATTAACCTCCACGTTTATTATCTTCCTGGCTGGCCCAGTCTGTGCGCACACTTCGGTGTGTTAAAACATTACTTGTCCTAAAGAGGTTTCCACGCAGTTGTAAACCAGAACAAGAAGAAGAAAAAGGGAATGTTTATTTTTTTAAGGGGTTAAGACGGAACAAGCAGAAGATTTTTTATATATTTTTTTAAAGGGGTTAAGATAGATTGCCTTTCGCCTCTGTTCTGATGAAGCGCTGGCGCGGACAGCCGATGAAGAGAGCCGTGTTTAGTAACAGAATTAACTGTGCGCCTCTTGCAGACGTACACGATGCCGGAGTATCTGTCTAAACGGTTCGGCGGCCAACGGCTGCGGGTGTACTTCGCCTGCCTCTCTCTCATCATGTACATCCTGACAAAGTGCTCGGTGAGTCAGTGAGTGAGTGAGTGAGTCAGTCAGTGAGTCAGACTCCAAGCAGCGGTTTACGACATCCTTCCTTCCTTGGAGGAAGGTGCCGGAAAGCGGTGCTCGGAGTGAGTCAGTGAGTGTGTGCAGTGGGATGCCGCAGCCCTGATAAAGTGCTCGGTGAGTCAGTGAGTCAGTGAGTCAGTGAGTGTGATTTTACAGTAATGTTATGAAGCGTTAGCTTTAATCCTTCCGCCTTCTTATTTTCTCTGACAGTCTGTCTGTCTGTCAGTCTGTCTGTCTCTCTCTTGTCAGGT
The DNA here is from genome assembly GCA_018857735.1 of Alviniconcha marisindica. Classification (NCBI taxonomy): domain Eukaryota; kingdom Metazoa; phylum Mollusca; class Gastropoda; family Provannidae; genus Alviniconcha; species Alviniconcha marisindica. The sequence continues at coordinate 145,605 of JABMCL010003105.1, read as the reverse complement.
CACGGCTGAGAGTATCGAGCAAAGGGAAGCTACTAGCGCTCAGCACACGTACGTCTCAGTCGTGTAAGACAAGGGACACAACAACATGGACCTGAACCAAACACATCAAAGATTCAAAAGAACGCTTATCTATTATGACACAGACACACAGTCAGCAAATTTTCGGGGTAATCCCCTTCGTCAAGCGACAAAACGACCCTTAAACAACAGTTAAAGGTTAAAAACGATGAAAAATGAGATGACTGTTTGGTTGAGTTGTTGTTCAGTGCTTGGAAGAGTGTTGGCATGATCGTTTTCCTGAGTATTGTACCTCTGTCCCGGCAGGGAGATCTGTACACTGGGGCACTGTTCATTCAACAGTCTCTCAACTGGGATCTCTATGTCTCCATTGTGATACTCATCGTGCTCACCGCATCGCTCACCATCACAGGTGAGTCAGAGAGGGAGGACAAGGGGTGAGTTGCGTGGCTGGGGTGGGGATGAGGGTCAGGTTGTGTTAGAGGGTTGTGGGGGGGGGGGGGGGGGGGGGGGGTGGGAGTAAGGGGGTGGCTGGATTTAACGGATCCTTTCGGGGGCTTGTTGGGTATAGGTCATAAATGTGTCTTCAGCATCAGATCATCAGGTAACAAAACGGAACATTTCTGTTAATATTTCGTGCCATTTTGTTACTCTCTCCGATATTTTTCATTCACATTTACTAGCTTTTTTAGGACATTTCCTGGCACTTTGGTGCCTGCGGGCTCACAGATCTCTGTGAAAAAGTGCTGGCAAACAACAACAACAACAACAACAACAAAAACACGCTTTGTTGAACCTTCGCCATATTTAACCCTCGCCAATTTGGCCACGACTACAACTTGACTGACGTTCCAAATACCAGTTAATATCAGAGTTTTCCTTCTGTTCACCAGGAGGACTGACGTTCCAAACGTCACTTAATATCTGAGTTTTCCTTCTGTTCACCAGGAAGACTAACGTTCCAAACGTCAGTTAATATCGGAGTTTTCCTTCTGTTCACCTGGAGGACTGACGTTCAAACGTCAGTTAATATCTGAGTTTTCCTTCTGTTCACCTGGAGGACTGACGTTCTAAACGTCAGTTAATATCTGAGTTTTCCTTCTGTTCACCTGGAGGACTGACGTTCCAAACGTCAGTTAATATCTGAGTTTTCCTTCTGTTCACCTGGAGGACTGACGTTCCAAACGTCAGTTAATATCTGAGTTTTCCTTCTGTTCACCTGGAGGACTGACGTTCCAAACATCAGTTAATATCCGAGTTTTCCTTCTGTTCACCAGGAAGACTGACGTTCCAAACGTCAGTTAATATCGGAGTTTTCCTTCTGTTTACCAGGAGGACTGACGGCCGTGATCTACACGGACACATTACAAGCGTTCCTGATGCTGGCAGGTGCAGTCTACCTCATGATCAAAGGTATTGCCCAGTCCCTTGTTTTGCTGCAACGCTTTTTGTCGCAATGATACTAATAACTGGCCACCGATACGCGACAGGCTTTCCTCATGCTGCGGTTGGTACGTATGTGTCTCGGGCAGTGAGACTGAACATTAGCGGCCTTGAAGACCAAACAGGGGAAGATGTATTGCAGAGGTGACACAATAAAGTCATAGGCACTTTCATTCTGTCTGTCTGTCTGTCTCTGTCTGTCTCTCTCCATCCTTTTCCCTCTCTCTTTCTCTCCTGCCGAATTGCTTTTAAACCTATGCCCTTATGTAATAAAGTATTCTCTTCTCTCTGTATCCACTTGCACATCTTCATAAGGGGCAGTGGCCTAAATGAATCAATCTTTCGTACTCCTCTTTGTGTGTCTGTGTCTCTGTCTCTCTCTGTCTCTGTCTGTCTCTGTCTGTCTGTCTGTCTGTCTCTGTCTGTCTGTCTCTGTCTCTCTCTCTGTCTGTCTCTGTGTCTCTCTCTCTCTTTTTCCTCTGTCTCTCTGTCTCTGTCTCTCTCTGTCTGTCTGTCTCTCTCTCCCTCTCCCTCCCTCTCCCCCCTCCCTCCCCCCTCTCAGTCTCCCCGACTTGTGCTCAAGTCCTGATCCTTGTGTAACAAAGTCCCATCACCGTAACTTAGCTTTCCAGGAGGTGGGCGGATTCCGGGGCCTGCTGGACAAGTACCCGCAGGCGGTGCCGACCAACGTGTCGGCCATCGTGGTCAACACGACGTGCCACTGGCCCGACCGCCAGGCCTTCCGCATGCTGAGGGACGTGGACGACGACTACATGCCCTGGCTGGGCTTCCTGCTGGGGCAGACCCCGGGGTCCATCTGGTACTGGTGTGCTGACCAGGTAGGTCACGGTCCACTGGTACTGGTGTGCTGACCAGGTAGGTCACGGTCCACTGGTACTGGTGTGCTGACCAGGTAGGTCACGGTCCACTGGTACTGGTGTGCTGACCAGGTAGGTCACGGTCCATTGGTCCGTCTGGTACTGGTGTGCTGACCAGGTAGGTAAACGGTCCACTGGTACTGGTGTGCTGACCAGGTAGGTCACGGTCCATTGGTCCGTCTGGTACTGGTGTGCTGACCAGGTAGGTCAGGGTCCATCTGGTACTGGTGTGCTGACCAGGTAGGTCACGGTCCACTGGTCCATCTGGTAGTGGTGTACTGACCAGGTAGGTCACGGTCCATCTGGTACTGGTGGGGCAGACCCCGGGATCCATCTGGTACTGGTGTGCTTACCAGATAGGTCACTGCTCATCTGGTACTGGTACGTGTACTGACCAGGTAGGTCTCTGTTCATCTGGTACTGGTGTACTGACCAGGTAGGTCTCTGTTCATCTGGTACTGGCGTGCGGAACAGGTAGGTCTCTGTTCAACTGGTACTGGTGTGCTGACCAGGTAGGTCAGGGTCCCAGGTACTGGTGTGCTGACCAGTTAGGTCACGGGCTATCTGGCACTGCCGGGTGTACTGACCAGGTGCACTGTCCATCTGATCTTAGGTGTGAAAGTTACAACTCCAACGTGTATGGTGCTTGGTGAAGTGGGAATTAAAATATAGATCTGATAGAAACTGAAGCAAAATGCAGGATGTTGGGATTTTTATATGCTTTGTGCAATACCTGGAACTCTGATTCGCCTAAAATTTCTAACCTAATGTTTCAGCTATGCTCGAAGTTGTATTATGTATGCGAGTATAAACTCCCGTGGCTTGTGGAAGTGCATTCGTTACTAGATAGTTTAGGATTGTCCTGTATTTGGTCTAACAAAGTTCATTCCATCGAAGGTTTTAAGCACGCAGTGAAGCAAAGATTAAGGGATCAGTTTATACAAGAATGGCAAAGTAGTGTAGCAGAAAATAGTGTCTGCTGTAATTATCGTTTGTTTAAAAAGAAATTTAGCTTCGACCACTCTCCCATTTGCCTTAGGCAAAGGGTACTGAAATCTAGACTTAGTAACCACAGACTGCCAATCCAGCAAAGACGATCGTTAGGTATTCCAAGGGACGAAAGAATATGTACTATTTGTGACAGTGGTGAGGTAGGAGATTATTTGCATAATTGTTCAAATGAAAATGTCAACAACAAAAATACGTACAAAGTATGTAGATCCCAACGTGCCCAAATTCTGTAGCCTTATAAACATGACCTTTAAATCTAAGAATGTTAAGCTGGCTAGATTCATTAGTTGTATTTTTGAGTTATTTTCATCAATGCAACAACAAAACACAGCGATTAAAAATAAAATTCTGTTTTGTGCGCCATAGTTATATATTCACAACTTTGATTTGTGTATGAGCCTGTGTTCTTGTCTAATGTGTAAAGTTCTGTGGTAATATATTATTAGTACTAATGTACTTGTTTATAAGGAGTGTACTTTTATGAATGTAACTTTGCGTTTTTAGCCCCCAGGGGTAAAAGGCTCAACAAAACCTTGAAACGTTTGCGCGCGTGTGTATAGTGTGATTAAAATGATATTTTGCATTAATATTTGTGATAACAAATAATTATGGTTGTAAATGCTGGCGGAGCATTAAGCAAGGGAAATAATACTATTTGATCAAGCCTGTTTAAAGTGATGACTTCTTTCTCTTGGATGCAAAGCCGGCAGTAGTGGGAAACGCTGGTCAAAGTATGAGGGGTTTATTTATTCAGGTGATTGTGGCTTTACTGTTGTGTTGGTCAGGTGATTGTGGCTTTACTCAACATCGTAGGTGATTGTGACTTTACTGTTGTGTTGATCAGGTGATTGTGGCTTTACTCAACATCGTAGGTGATTGTGACTTTACTGTTGTGTTGGTCAGGTGATCGTGCAGCGCGCCCTGGCGGCCAAGAGCCTGTCGCACGCCCAGGGGGCGACACTGATGGCGGGTCTGATGAAGATCCTGCCCATCTTCGTCATGGTCCTACCCGGAATGATCAGCCGGGTGCTCTACCCTGGTCAGTGTCCCTGTCCGGAGTTCATTTAGGTCAGCCCGTTGAAACCCTATATGCATTGCTTCCTTTCAGCCTTTGAATTCAGTTCAGTTCAGTTCAAGATGGTATTTATGCGCTTCGGAAATGCCCATATGCGCTCTACCCCGTCTCCCAGAATTTACCTCAGCGTCACCTTTGAAACGATTCCAATGTTCGTCTGATCGACGATGGCCCTCTCTCGTCCTTTCAAGGAAGATCATCTAGCGCTTCCTCTTTCCACGCCTCTATCTTCCAGTCGATCGATGGTGTGATGTTCTTGGCCGATGTGCCCGCAGGTAGTGTTTCAAGCTCCTCACACTTCAGATTTTCCGAGAAGCAAGCAACTTGTGAGGGTTGCATGCTTTGTCCACCAGTCCATTGCTCGGTCCTTTCCCTTCACTCCGGCATGTCCAGGGCAGTACACCCACAGGAGTTTTTGAAGGTGGATGTCGACCATTGACACATTCAGTTTTTCATTATTTGATATACAGTGTACAAGACAGATGAAGTGGCATGCATGAACAAGCAGAATACACTGCATGAGTTGTGCCAGGTACTTGTACAGTGCGTTTGTTAGAGCCGTTACAAACAGTGATTGTAGAGCCGTAACTAACAGTGATTGTAGAACCGTAACTAACAGTGATTGTAGAGCCGTAACAAACAGTGATTGTAGAGCCGTAACTAACAGTGGTTGTAGAGCCGTAACTAACAGTGATTGTAGAGCCGTAACTAACAGTGATTGTAGAGCCGTAACTAACAGTGATTGTAGAGCCGTAACAACAGTGATTGTAGAGCCGTAACTAACAGTGATTGTAGAGCCGTAACTAACAGTGATTGTAGAGCCGTAACTAACAGTGATTGTAGAGCCGTAACTAACAGTGATTGTAGAGCCGTAACTAACAGTGATTGTAGAGCCGTAACAAACAGTGATTGTAGAGCCGTAACTAACAGTGATTGTAGAGCCGTAACAAACAGTGATTGTAGAGCCGTAACTAACAGTGATTGTAGAGCCGTAACTAACAGTGATTGTAGAGCCGTAACAAACTGTGATTGTACATGACAGATGAGGTGGTATGCACGAACTAGAAGAACACACTACACTATTTTTAAACCGTCTTTTTCACAGCCGTGCCAGCACTCCCCCCGTCCGAAGCGTTTTGTTGTTGGTTTTGTTTTGTTTGTGTGTGTGTGTGTGTGTGTG
>JABMCL010003105.1:120000-135000 GCA_018857735.1 Alviniconcha marisindica | reverse complement strand
TACACACTCACTCGATCCGGTGAGCCGGTTGGGCCCAGCGGTAAGGCGTTAGGCTGGTAAGCAGAGGGACCTCGGTTCGAGTCTGCTTCGGCTCTCCTTTCTCTTCAAAAGTTGTGGTTTGTGGAGACTGTCTTGTGACTTTGTCCCTCACAATATGAAACATTAAAATGGCTCTCGTCGCTGCCCATCTTAATGCAGGAGTCATTCTGGTGGTGACAGTGTAGCTATAGGTATATAATCTCCCTCTCCCCCCACCTCCATACCCCCTTCCCTCCCCCTTCTCCCCGTCCCTAATAAGCCTTACGGTTCCTGTGGACGTTAAGCACCATGTCTACTCACTCGATCCGGTCCGTCGGTTCACAGCTGCACAGGACGACATACTGGACGCGGGACGAACCGCCGCTTCTCGCGGACACAGAGTTAGAAATGACGTCCTCGCCGGACGGCGCGGGACCCACTGTGGTGATCAAGGGCGGAGACGGGGAGGCGGGCAAAGCCTTGATGCTGAGCACCGGGGACGAGGTCGTGGCTGAGCAGGATGCTGTCCACGTTGGCGGGGCCGGGGAGAAGGGAGGGGCCGCCGGGGCGGAAATGGGGATGCTGATGGAGAACGACCTGGCAGTGAACGGAAAACTCCACCATGCCAGTGAGTAGAATGATGATGATGATGATGATGATGATGATGATGATGATGATGATGATGATGATGATGAGGAGGAGGAGGAGGAGGAGGGGATGCTGATGGAGAACGACCTGGCGGTGAATGGAAGACTTCACCATGCCAGTGAGTAGAATGATAATGATGATGATGATGATGATGATGATGATGATGATAATGAGGAGGAGGAGAAGGAGATGCTGATGGAGAATGACCTGGCGGTGAAAAGAAGTCCTCACTATGCCGGTGAGTTGAATTATATAGCGGTGATGGTAATGATGGAGGAGGAGAAGGAGGTGTTGATGGAGAGTGACCTGACGGTGAATGGTAGACTTCACCATGCCGGTGAGTAGAGTTGTAACGGTGTTGATGAGGAGGAGGCAGAGAATCGGACTCGGTTGGGGTGTGTGTGTGTGTTGGGGGGGGGGGGGGGTGCAGCCACTAGGCTCTTTACGAAGGGAGTAGGGATCTCTCCTCCTTCTTCTCTGTCGGATTTGCTCTGTTTAATGTCTTACAGATCTAGATATAGCGCCTCAACAATCAGTCACATGCTTTCTCTCTCTCTCTTTCTCTCTCTCTCTCTGTGTCTCTGTCTCTCTCTGTCTCTGTCTCTCTCTGTGTGTCTCTCTCTCCACTTCGACCTAAAAAAAGAATATATATACATACATATTTTTTCAGAGAAGAAGAGTCGAGTGAAGGGGCTGCTACTCGACCTGTGCGGAGTGCATATATTCCGGCTCTAGATATAGCGCCTCAACAATCAATCACATGCTTTTTTTTCTTTGCTTTTTTTCTTCTTCTTCTTTTTGTTTGTTTGTTTGTTTGTTTGTTTGTGTGTGTGTGTGTGTGTGTGTGTGTGTGTGTGTGTGTGTGTGTGTGTGTGTGTGTGTGTGTGTGTGTGTGTGTGTGTGTGTGTGTGTGTGTATATATGTGTGTGTTTCTTCTACACTTCGACCCCAAACTATGTCAATACATACGTATTTTTCAGAGAAGAAGAGCCGAGTGAAGGGGCTGCTACTGAACGTTCTGTGCGGTGTACACGCAGAAGGAGACCGTGCACCGGAAGGGCTGTCGTCCACCGAACAGCACGTGCAGGAACTCGACATTCCCGAACGGAGTCTCAAAACCAAGGTTCTGCTCGGCGTTGGCATGGTGACAATCGTCGGGGTCGGGGTGTTCATGCTGGTGTTTTGGTCGGTGTACAAGTTCGACACGGCCCCGTTTTATCCACAAGGGGCTGCCTTTCTGCTACCAGGGGACGGAGAGGTCACAGGTCACAGCGCGTGGCGAAATTAGTCGGTGCATGTTCAGACCTCGTAGTGTTGTGTTGCAAAGACTGTTGTACGTGTTTCGTACGCCCCCCTTCCCCTCCACCCCCCCCCCCCCCCCCCCAAACCGGCCAACATCCATCCCCCCACCTACCCATCCGTTTTGTTTCGTTTATTCAGTTTTTCTCTGCCAACAAAATTTAATGTGTGCTGTAGAGGCATCTTGTCCATCCCAAGAAGGAGGTCGAGGATGTACTGCTGTCTTCCCTTTGTCCGCGTCCACGTTTCTGCGGCTCTCTTGTTGTTCGGTCTGTAGTCCTTTTGGTCTAGTTCCCACAGCCCTTCGCCCTGATATGACCGTCATGGTTGACTGGTCGTGAAAGACCAAGTTACTCACTTGCTTCCCACAGTCCGCATCCTATATAACCCTAATGGTTGACAGGGTGTAAAAGACCAAGTTACTTACTGACTTCCCACCGTCCTTCGCCCTGATATAACCGTAATGGTTGACTGCCATCAAACACGAAGTTACTGACTTCCCACTGTCCGTCCGAAGGGAGACCAGGATGTACTACTGTCTCCACCGTCCCTGGTCTGGAATCTCAGGGCTGTCATTTCATTCCCCTTTCCTATCTCTTCTATTATTGTATTAATTTTCCACCTAGTCCAGTTGCTGTTTCTGTCTGGTCATTTTTCTGCTGATGGTTCATTCTTCTGACTCCCCCCTCCCCCCGCCCCCCGAAAATTATCCGTAAATAATAATAATAATTGTAGAGCGCTTTCGGAAACTCAAAGCGCTTTACAACTTAAAAACTGACAATGCGCAAATACCCATAATTATACAAATCAATGGTATACAAGCGTACGAAACATAAAAATTAACAAACATTTTCATGCAAAGCATGGCAAAAACACAGGCACACAAGATCGCGCGTACACGCGTACCTTCTCTCTCTCTCTCTCTCTTTCACACACACACACACACACACACACACACACACACACACACACACACACACACACACACACACACACACACACACACACACACACAGGATTGCACACACAAAATGCTATTAAAGAGCACACGTGCGTCGGTTCACACACACACACACACACACACACACACACACACACACACACACACACACACACACACACACACACACACACACACACACACACACACACACACACGGCTGAGAAAGAGATGGGACATAGGCTTTTTGTTTGTTTGTATGACTCTTGTTCAGGAGCTAGGAAATCATAGTAGGTCGGTGGTACGTGCAGCTTGGTATTTGCCATTATGCATAGAGAGAGAGGTACTGAAACAGAGACAGAGATAGTGTTTCTGCCCATTCCTTTGAAAAGACAACAACTTTCCTGTAATCTGATACCGATCTGATATCCACATTGATGTGGAATGGTCGACGATACCAGCATATCTTAGCCTTACATACGATTTTTTTCGCAAGGGCAAAAGAGAAGGGACTAACTGCAACATTTTGTGTTTGATCTCTGTGCATGTGCAATGTTGGAATGTGCGTTGTTGTCCTGTTCTTCCGTTCACGCCGGTCAAATACGAAAGCGGTCTTCTAAGCGGACACTCTTTACTCCTGTCACTCTCTCTTCTCTCACACTTGCCTCTCCACACACCCTCTTATCGTTGTATAATTATATATCTATGCCTCATAATTATGCTCAAATCTGGGAGTGCACAGGAAACTCGTCAGGCCTCTAAGGCTAGCGCGAAGAGACCATGGCATGTCCTGATTGAAGGGCTGCTCTGTCTGTCTGTCTGTCCGTCCGTCCGTCCGTCCGTCTGTCTGTCTGTCTGTCTGTCTGTCTCCCTCTCTCTGTCCCTCACGCACACACACACACACACACGCACGCACGCACGCACGCACGCACGCACGCACGCACGCACGCACGCACGCACGCACGCACGCACGCACACACACACACACACACACACACACACACACACACTGACTGCCATATGCCTCTACTGAACATTTTCGAATTGAAATTAATGGCAGCCAGTCGCACAGCTGGTTGCAGTTTATGGAGAAATGGAACAGCTTAGTCCGTATGTTTTCACCCATCTGTGTCAGCTGAAGCACAGATACAAATCCGCTCTGTTCATCTACCATCGTGTCCATCATCATCCACGTCGTCCGCGTGTAGTACTTACATAGTCGTCATCTTTATCATCGTCATCAGTGCCATCAACGTACTCATGTCGTATACAACCTCTTGTCAGAAGGAACATCTAAGGATTTCCATTAAATTATTGCGTTATTGCTTAGTTTGCTGTCAGCTTTTTTCGTTTTGTATTCATGTCTGTCTGCCCCCCCCCCCCCCCCCCCCCCCCCCCAGCCCCCGCCCCACCCGACTGATTCAAATTGACCATATCATACAGGGTTCTGGAATGTCGGCAGTTCATTAATCAGTGCTTCTGGTTTATTTGTTACTCGAAATGGTTGTAACTGCGAGGCTTTGGCGCCTTTTGAAGATGTAAATGCTTGAAAGTTTTATGTCATCAGGAATAAAAACAACAAAAACAAAACAAAAAATGTTTTCTGGTTTAAGTTTGTGTGGATGAAAGGACTGGTGTTTAATTAACCTTTGGGCGCGAGATTACAGCAGTGACTAGTTTGGCTGTATGCAGTTGTGTTGTCCAGGGTCAGTTTGGGCGATCTGTTTATTTGATTTTTATTGGACGCAGTGGGAAGTATAATAACCCTTGCTCGCACACCTAGACAACAGCATCATTTTTCGCACACGCCCTAAGCATTTTTGTTTGATTTTGTTGCGAAGACCATTAATATGATCGTTATACGTCTGTCAACTAACCAACCGGGAAACTATATCCAGTCACCAAACATCGCAATGACCACAACGCTTTGGGTTTCGTTTTGGTACGCTTCACATTTCTATGTGCTTTTATTTGACATCCGGAAGGCATTGCAGTGAACATTGTGTAAAACCACGCTCTAACTGGGTGGTAATAACAAATATAACAAACACACAGGTAACAAAGGAGACGATGAGGCCATGTGGTTAGAGAAAAAAAACGAAATCTGGAGGTTATGGGTTCGAAACCAGGTTCGGCAGTAACAGGGTTCGTATGGTCTTTGCAAAGTTTTGTGGAAAGTTTAGGAAGACTGGGGTGTCTTAACCCCTTCACTGCCATGACATTATTTGAAAACGACCAAATAAAGTACGAAATTTGAAACGCTTTGTCTTCTTTTTCGCACTGGCATGAGAAAGGGTTTTTATCAAAACGGACAGCATTGAAAGTAGATGTTATAGGACCGGAAAATATACTGTCTGCAGGCGCGTCCGAGCATCTTTCAGCCCGGACATTTTACAGGCTGGGGCAGTGAAGGGGTTAAATTCTTCCAGGCCTCAAAGGTTGGGGTAAAGTTTAGAAAGACTAGGGTGCCTTAATTCTTCCAGACCTGGAAAGTCTGAGGAAAATGACATGTCTGACCAATGTTTTGTGCAGTTTGCGAATGTCATGATAATGGTCAAAAGTTAATCTGTGAAGTGGGATTGTGAGAAAGAAAGAAGAAAAGAAAAAAGGGTGCATGCGTTGGGTGTGGAGGAGACCAAACGATTGAATGACAACAACAACAAATTACAAAATGCATCCAACTCGATCAAAAAACACTAAAAGATTAAAAAGAACGCTTTATTTCAGTTAGGCGATAGAAAACATGCGCAAATTTTCAGCGAAAACACCTTTCTCAGGCACCAAACAGACAAGACTTTGACAACCGAGAGTACGAACGAAATTATATCTAGATAACTTGCAGCTGGTGGACACTATACGGGAAAAGAGGAAAAAGAAAAAGCGACTATAGTTTTGACAGTGGAATAAAGTAACTGGCAGACTGAACATGCAGATAGCTGTAAGCGTGCATCACGTGTAAAGTAACTGGCAGACTGAACATGCAGATAGCTGTAAGCGTGCATCACGTGTAAAGTAACTGGCAGACTGAACATGCAGATAGCTGTAAGCGTGTATCACGTGTAAAGTAATGGCAGACTGAACATGCAGATAGCTGTAAGCGTGTATCACGTGTAAAGTAACTGGCAGACTGAACATGCAGATAGCTGTAAGCGTGTATCACGTGTAAAGTAACTGGCAGACTGAACATGCAGATAGCTGTAAGCGTGCATCACGTGTAAAGTAACTGGCAGACTGAACATGCAGATAGCTGTAAGCGTGTATCACGTGTAAAGTAACTGGCAGACTGAACATGCAGATAGCTGTAAGCGTGTATCACGTGTAAAAAAGAAAGGACAGCACTGCACTACTGAAGATGAACATTAATAAGGTCCTTGGTAGACTGTTACAGCAGCTAGCTACTATCCTTGGTAGACTGTTACAGCAGCTAGCTACTGATCAGTGTGACTGCAGTTGACAATGGTGAAATAAAGCATGGGAGAGAAACTGCATGTACAGCTAGGCATAGTATCACAGAACTGTTTTAGTGCAGGACAGCCAACAACCTTGCGAATAGGAAAGAAACAGCAAGGAATAATATCACGAACTCTTTTTAGTGCAGGACAGCCAACAACATTGCGAACAACAAAGAAACAGCTAGGAATAATATCACGAACTCTTTTTAGTGCAGGACAGCCAACAACATCGCGAACAACAAAGAAACAGCTAGGAATAATATCACGAACTCTTTTTAGTGCAGGACAGCCAACAACATCGCGAACAACAAAGAAACAGCTAGGAATAATATCACGAACTCTTTTTAGTGCAGGACAGCCAAGAACATTGCGAACAACAAACAGCTAGGAATAATATCACGAACTCTTTTTAGTGCAGGACAGCCAACAACATTGCGAACAACAAACAGCTAGGAATAATATCACAGAACTGTTTTTAGTGCAGGACAGCCAACAACATTGCGAACAACAAACAGCTAGGAATAATATCACAGAACTGTTCAGTTTAGTGCAGGACAGCCAACAACAATTCGAACAACAAACAGCTAGGAATAATATCACAGAACTGTTTTTAATGCAGGACAGCCAAAAACATTGCGAACAACAAGAGAGTAAAGACCGGGTGAAACCCATAATTAACACGAAACACTATGATAGATCGCGCATGTGTGAGCTGACTACACTATAGTTATCTGTATTGCTATACACCACACGAACAAACAACATTTAACAGGAATGAATATCTTTCACCGGGCAGTTAGTTCTTTGTGATCATAACGGGCTAAAAACAAGACCGAAAAAAAAAGAGAAAAAAAGAAGAAGAAAAGAAACACTCAAATCTGTTTGCTGGGCAGGAAGGAACTTGGTTTGTTGTTGTTGTTGTAGGTGTTGTTTTAACACCCTGTCAACCAGGACAGTTATATTTATCAGCGATTATCGGGACACTGAGTAATAACAGCATTATTGTCATGGCCAGATAGTAACACGTTGAATACAAATCAGCCTTTGGACCGTAATCACGGTATAATTGTCATGACTCGCCAGATAGTAACACGTTGAATACAAATCAGCCTTTCGCACAAATCGGTGCAAACTACTTTTGCGTGTTTGTGTCCTAACAAATAAGCGTTCTTTAGAACGTTTCATGAGTTTCGATACTAACTACATGTATCCGACAATCCAGCCCCGCATGCAGCTGTAGCTAATGGGACGAGTGTTTAAAAATAGAGACGGTGGGGGAGTGGGGAGGGCCGGGGGTTGGGGGGCGGGGGGGGGCGCGCTGGGGGCCGGGGCACCAACTTCACCAGCTGGGGCTGGAATTAGTTGGGCTCACCAGCCTGATCAAGTGCATAATGATCGTGTATTGGTCTGTAGCCAGTTAGCGGAATTAAACGAAGTTAAATACTACTAAGCCTGTTGGGAGGCGATTGGATATACCGCCAGCAGGCAGAAATAACAGCACCAAAGGGATGTCTGTTTTCTCAACATGGAATTACGGTGCGACTTACAAAGCGGGAAGCCGTAGCAAGCACGCAAAGCTAGCTTCACACGGACACGCTCAGTTACGTATTCACAACAACAACAAAACTACAACTAAACATGGATCAGAATGGGGATCAGCCCCTCGCCTCCCCTCTCCCTCTTCCGCCCCCCACCCCTATATACACACCTCTGTTTGTTTCATCACAACCCCAACCCCGCCCGAACCATCGTACCGCCCTCCAGCCCCCCCCCCCCCCTCCCCACCACCACCCACCCTTCCCAGGCCGCTCTACCTCCAGTGTAATCCAGACTGATCGTGTGAAAAACCGCTTTTCCTGATACCACGGGTGCAAGGAGCGTACGTCTGACCGTACGGCTGTGTCGGTCAGAGCTCAGGGGTTGTGTGAACAGGGAGACGGGCCTGGGCTCTCATCTCCCTATCCCATTCTCTCCCCCCCTCCCCCCCTCCCCCCCCCGTCCCTAACAAGCCAGAAATCAGTATGAACACTAAACCAGACCTGTCACAGCCAGATTAAACCAAGCTGAACTATTACATAGCTATCACCACCGTTACAAAATGAGGACGGATCCAAAATATATCTTTAAAAGTCGGGATCTAGTCATCAACACAGGCGTGATGAATTGCAGTAACAAAGCAGTTAGGAACTATTACCGAGCGACATGAAGTCCTGCTCATCGCATTCAGTCGTCAGCGGGGAATCAGGGGCGACAAATCAAAACCAGTCTCTCGCAAAACACTAACCATGACTGAAAATGAAGAGCAATATTAAAGGAGATGCGTCATATATAATTGATAAACAAATATAAATATACAAACATAGCATACAATATCACATAACTCTTGCATAAATAAATTTTAAGCCCAAAATGAAAAGTGACGTTAACAAACCAGCAAACCAGCAAGCAAGCAAAAAACAACAACAACAAAAACAACCAAAACAACAACAACCAACAACAGAATATTCACATGCAATCACAAATGGGAAATGAGGTGCAATATCACAACGTCTGTATCACAGAATATAATCAAAAAGAAGGAAATGTGGAGCTGTTTGCCTAAAGAAACTAAAAATGCAATACATGTATCAGTTACAAAAGCTGTTTGTTTATTTATTTATTTTTTAAACGCAATAGTGTATTACAAAATGAAAAATCGGGTGCTAGGTAGATATCAAACCAGACGAAAATAGCACTTTATTATAATCACTAGTATCAAATCATAATGGGATTCCGTACACATTGAGAACTGTAGAAAGAGAGGAGTACTGCTTAAGACAGGCTTACTGTACATGGCACATAAACACGATTCGTCTTGTCGTGCCAACATGGCATGTCATACGTCACAATTACAAAATGAAAATGAAGAGTAATGCTTAACATGACTGTCATACGTTACTGCCGGTAATCAGTACTTGTTTGTGCCATAGCAGCATACCAACCACGCAATTAGAACTCAAAACTGAAGAGTAATGCTAAACAGGACTACCATACATTACAGTAATCAGTACGTGTTTTTTTTGGGTGCATAACGGAATGCCAATTACACAATTACAACTCGAAGGTGAAATGTAATAATACCAAACAGGCCAATAATCACATGTAGCCTGCAGTAAACACGACTTCTTTGTGCCAATACGACATTCCATACACAATTAGAACTAGAAACTGAAGACATGTCATTGGTGCAGATTACGTACATGCTATTTACTCGCATGCCAGGTGACATTACCATAGGCGACTCAGGTTGTTGTTGTGTTCGTGTGACTTAATTTTTTTTCTTTTTTTTAGCACTAGTTAACTCCCTTGTTTGTTGATTAGAAACTGAAGATGTGCCATTTGAAAGGATAGGACCGGGACCATGTTGCTTTACGTCCACAGAAGCGAGGTGGCTTATTAGGGACGGGGACAGGGGGGGGGGGGGGGGGGGGGGGAGGGGGACGAAAGAGTGAAGGCTCGACCGCGAATACCGCCCGAAAAAGATCGGAGAGACCGTGGACCGCCGGCAGAACAATGGAAGTGTTAAGGCGGTGTCCCCTCGCCGTTGCCTAGCCACTAGTGCACTGCGCAATTGCTGTTTCAACTGCCGTGAAAGGATACACCGTGGCGGAGTTGAAGTACCGTGCGCACAAATATGACTCGCATGGCAGGTGACAGTTGACCGTAGGAGATCCAGATCTTTGTTGCTGTGTTCATGCGACCTCTTTAGGCCGCTAATTAAACCCCTGTGTTTGTTGATTAAAAACTGGAGAGCGATACTAAAATGGAAATCTGAAACAGAACGAGGCCCAGAGCGCTCGTGCAGAATCAACAGCATGGTGTTGCAAGAAATACGCGGTAACAAAAAGCGTCAGAGGTTCACGGGAAGCAACTCGTGTAGTCTTTGTATTATTGAAGGTACCTAGAATTATCTCCCTCAAACTTTTAACTCTCTATGCCCGCACTACACATAACACAGACCCCCTAATCTGGAAGTTTTAGATCAGTGCACAGATGTTACCATGGTGATGGCAATTTTTGTACACTTGACCGGAGATGAAGACAGTTTACGCTGCAGTACGTGTCTCAGGTAACGTATTGCAATGAACTAGACCAGTGGACTTCACACGTCAAATCCGGCTCTGTATGGTTGGCGGACGGCGCGTCCCCAAGCATTGCACCCTCGTAGTCACGGTAATAATCACAGAGAAAACGCTTTACTAACCTAAAGAGTGACATGCGACAGAAATAAACAGTGTGGGAGGAGTATTTAGAAACGCCTTGTTCGGAAACATGAAAGGGAGGGAATCCCTCCAAAGTTGTCCCTGGAACCGTGGATTCTTCAGCGTATTGTCGGTCCTTGGGATTTGCTAATCCGGCGAACGGTGACGTCATTAAACTTCCGGCAGTCCGGCATGCAGGGCAGTGACTTCTCGAAGCCATCCCTGTCGAGCAACCAGTAGGTGTCCATCTGACCTTTGCCCTGTCAGAGAAGGAGAACACACGCTTTCGGTTTCAAACACCCCCAACGGAGTAACGGCAAACTAATCAAGCAAACAAGCAACTTCAGAGCCAGATCAATAAGTACACCGACAAACAGACAAACTCAAAGCCAGATCAGTAAGTACACGGACAAACAGACAATCTCAGAACCAGTTCAATAAATACACCGACAGACAGACAAACTCAGAGGCAGATCAACAGGTACACCGACCAACAGACAGCCTCAGAGATCAATAGGTACACCGACCAACAGACAGCCTCAGAGATCAACAGGTACACCGACAAACAGACAAACACAGAGCAAGACCAAAAGTACACTGACAAACAAACTCAGAACCAGAACAATAGGTACACCAACAAACAGATAGATAGTTGGACTTACAACAAAGTACCCGCCAACTGTAGCTTACCTTAATCTCTACAAGGCCCCTAGGCTCCAAGGTAAAATCGGATGCCAAGGACAGGATGGCGTGGTAGGTGCTTCTGCTAACCTGGATTTTATCCGCTGCAAGAAAAGTAAGACTTCTGAGGTTTACCAATTCCCGTGACAACAAAAACTGCAGTCCCTTTATGTGTTTTAATCAACACGATTATAAAAATGCCATGAGGATTAGTCCAAGAATGAGGGGTCATGCATGCTGTAGCCTTGTATAAACAGTTTAACGGCAAATATACAATCTGTTGATAAATCAATAGATTTTACTGCTATGCTTAACGAAAACGCAACCTGAAATAAATGACAGAAAAACCACAAAACCAATATATGACACAAACGTCACAACACACACACACACACACACACACACACACCACACACACACACACACACACACACACACACACACACACACACACACACACAGGTGCAGGTGGCAGGTTACAGCTAAACACGCATACACCTTACGTATGTTGCTTTGCATGAAGTGACATGGTGCGTGGTTGTATGGTATACACAGAACGCGCGGAGATGGCAGCAGTTTCATGTTGCACCAGCCATGCCAGCGCTGTACGTACGACATCACTTCGGTGGATATTCAAAAACGCGCTGTAAAAAGCTGTTCACTCATGTAGAATCACGTGCGAACACTGTGAGTCTGTTCGAGAGCGGAGAATAGCGCTTTATAACAGCGATCAGCAACTTGCACTCCGCAGTTCTACAGTGGTGTGTTGAAGATGCACCATTTTGTTTTTCAGGTCTCCTCTTCAGAGAGCCCCAAAGCTATCCATAGCTATCCATTGTGATTCTCTGTAAAGCCTGGAGTGTGCGTTGGCCAGCTGGGTCACAGCTCTGCCCGTTTCGTGAACCCACAGTCAGCGGTTCTGCCTTTCTCATAATTATGCCATGTCTGCCTGCTCGGTTCATTCAACTGCATTTTCCCCAACTAAGTTTCATTGATTAGATTTATTCAGTCTCCTCACAAAGGGCATACACACACACACACATGCACACACACACACACACACACACACACACACACACACACACACACACACACACACACACACACACACACACACACACACACACACACACACACACACACACACACACACACACACACACACACACACACACACACACACACAAGAGACAGACAGACAGACAGACAGACAGAGACTGACACAGAGACAGAGACAGATTGACAGAGAAACTTCTTCTTTTTTCTTTTCTTTTTTCTTTATTTCTTTCTTCTTCTTCTTTTTTTTTTTTGGGGGGGGGGGGGGGGCAAACCCTCTTCAAACATAATCACCGCCCTGATATAACCGTCATAGCTGACTGGGCGTTAAAGATCAATGATCTCTCTATCTTCAGACATAAAGTGACGTGTGTGGGATCAGTGAATCGGACTATGATTGTGATATAACGAATGAATTTACTGCCCTCGGCATGGTATTATTGCTGGGATGACAGCGTCGCCTCAGGTCTAAAACAACCTCCCGTCTAGCCAGGATAGGTCGTGATTAATTAGCCCATATTGGCATCCAATTAGCACAGATTCGGAAACGACTGGAGGCTCACAATCTGCGTACATTTTTTTTTTTTTTAACAACCGTGGTGAACAGGAATTAGCTGTAAAACAGCTCAATATCCGTGGAGCTTTTGGCCGGTAGGCATGTCACGGCGAGGCCGACGATCAACTGATTATGCAAACACGTCACACCGCCCCGACTCGCTGATTTCCACACAGCCTCCGAACTGCGATCCATCCCTGGCCCGGGAAGCAAGCCGTGGCTGAGGCGGTCATGCATGCATGCACGCTGCACGCGCTCCCGTTGTTTGGTCTCCGTCTGGCGCAAATCTCCCCTCTGGAACCGTCTGTTTGCTCAGCAGTTCCTCATTAATTTGTCCTCCCTCCGCTTACCTCCCTTTTATCTGGACAGTGATTTGTTTCCCCTGTTTTATCCTTACTCATCGCTGCCTGGCTTTGGTGGGGTCATCCGGTGCCGGATCAATATGGCGCTGCAGCCGCTACGGCTACGGCTACGGCTACGGCTACGGCTACGGCTCGGCTTTCGTGAACAGCATGTTGGGCTTAACGCCGACAGAGACAACGTAGGCTACCGCTAGCTCCTAGCACTGCTTTACCACATCCTGCCGTCAACCACTGCCGTGTTTAACTACGTCATAGGGTCCTGAAAACTGTCAGCTAACGAGTTTTTCCTTGGTGGTCAGTCAGTCGTAAGTTTGTTACAAACAACTCGAATAAAACAAGGCGTGTCATTTACAGCCGCCAACAAAGAGTACACCAGCATAAAATAAAACCACAGTTGTTTGAATCGAGACGGAACTCTTTTCTTTTTAACCCGGGGTGGATGCGTTTCATGTTTACATGCGTGCTTGGGCGCTAGGCTACTTCCATAGTCATATTAGTATCCAAACTCCAAGCACTGCTTTACGACATCCTTCCTTCAACCACTGCCGTATTTAGTTACGCCATAGGGTCCAGAAAACTGTCAGCTAACGAGCAGTTTTTCAGTGTTGGTATTCGAACGGTGGTACGTTTGTTACAAACAACTCAGATAAAACAAGGCGTGTCATTTATAGCCGCCAACAAAGCTGACACCAAATAAAACTACAATCGTTTGAATCGAGACGGAACTCTTCTTCTTCTTTTTTTACCCGGGGTGGATGCGTCTCATGTTTAGGTGTGTGCTTGGGCGCTATGCTGCTTCCACAGTCACATCACACCCCGAGCATCGCTTTCCGGCACCGTCTTCCAGAAGGAAGGATGTCGTAAACCAGTGCTTGGAGTTTGATTAGTACCCGAACCTTTCGGAGGGCGCTGACCGCGTCGGTGGACAGCTGCGCGGAGATAAAGAGTGCCCTTCAGTGGCGTAACTAAATCTGGCAGAGTTTGGAGGAAGGTGCAGGAAAGCGGCCGTAGTCTATTAGGGACGGGGGAGAAAGGATGGGGGCGGGGGAGAAAGGGAGGGGGTGGGGAGAAAGGGGTGGGGGTGGGGAGGGGGGTGGGGGAGAGGCGGGGATCATGTGTCTACGAGGGGCTTGTTGCATGCGCTCCGACCCACAAAAAAGCAGGAAACCCCCCACCACCAGAACAACAACTGACACGGATGACAAGGATCTATTACGTACTACTGCAGTAACCCAGGGATGGAACGGATACCGAAATAAGAGTCAGCGCAGAAACGTGACCATGGAGAAGAAAATCCTGCCGAGATTCGAACCTGCGCCCTTTCGATATTGTGGTTGGCGTGACCGGCTAGTTGCTGATGCGTTTGGCGATGTCTTTGTCCCAGCGGGGTGTACTTACATTAGTTATAAAGTCAGCCACAGACGTTCCTCGAAACGTAAATTCTCAAGTTCATGGCCGGAAACTCGCCAGTGCACACACAGCAACTTGCCTTTTCAACGGTAGTGGGGAACAAAGTTACAAAGACAGTGTCCAGAGAACCGATTATGGAGATTAACGACTCGACAGCAAGACAACGACGGTCCAGGCATTCAGCGACGACAGCCATTCTCCCACTCTCTGTTCACACAACTTTCCTTGGCGCTGTTGTTGTTGTTGTTGTTGTTGTTGTTTTGTGTGTGCCTTTAAAAACAATCTGTATTTATTGATTTATTGTAGGGCTTAACCTTCATAGAGACCACACACGGTC
>JABMCL010003105.1:115000-117500 GCA_018857735.1 Alviniconcha marisindica | reverse complement strand
AGACAGTAAAATTTAAATCTAATTTATTTGTAAGTATTTATACAGCCTGCTTGGAATTTGTTGTATACTGTTCTTTAATACACACGTATGAATGGAACGTCATCGAAACTAATTTCTCTGCATAGTTTATAATGTCATTGCCGATTGCACATCCTTGTATAACGACGAAATCAATCTTTGGCCAATAAAAGCATCGTGAAAAAAAGGGCAAGGTCTGTACCTGACAAAACTCAGATCCAGCGGTGACTGTGCGATTGTCATCAAATTAAAAATGTACTTATGTACTTACCTACCTACCTACCTACCTACTTACTTACTTAACTTTCCTTTCCTTCCTTCTTTCTTTCCTTCCTTCTTTCCTTCCTACCTTACTTACTTACTTACCTGACGAAACCATGTAAGCGTCACCGATCGTTTCCACCTTGTAAACGTCATACAGCTCGAGGCGAGCGTCAAAACAGGAGTAGAGAGTGTTGAGCAGGGAGACCACTTCCAAGGGCGAGCAGGAAGCGGAAATGGTGGTGAAGCCCACGATGTCCGAGAAGAATATCGTCACGTCTTCGTAGCTCTCGGCTGACACGTTCCGGTTCTGCTTCAGCTGCAAAGCCACCGCCTCGGGCAGCATCTGGTACAGCAAGAACTCGGCTCGCTTCCTCTCCCGGTTCAACTCTTTCGACTGCTCCGACAAAGTGTTGGCGTAGCGCTGAATGTCCGACACCATCGCCCGGACCGAAAAGAGGATGATGGGGCAGATGACGAGGATGCCCGCGAAGAGGGCGATGCTGAAGATGATGGCTCGGTTGTCGCGCTCCAGAGCCTTGCCGATGTTTTGCACTATCTCGTCAGGCGAGCTCTTGCTGTATGGCGAACATAGTGTCCAGGTAGATGGTCATGTTGTCGAACCACCACTTGCTCTTCGCGAACGAGTCGCGTGACTTGGCGTTTCTGCCGATCTCCTCTCGCATGATCTCGATGAAGGAGCTGTTCCAGTGGGCTTGGGAAGAAAGCTTCGACTCCATAGTTTTCGCCACGGTAGGCGAGAAGAGCATCGAGGCTCGAAGATTCCCGGCCCCCATGCTCTGCTTTTCCAGGTACCACAGGTAGTCTCCGTGACTGGCGAATGATCCCTTGATGTAGTAGATGCTCCCTAGCGTTCTCTCGATGCCGATGTCGTTCTTGCTGCTCAGCAAAAGCTGGTAGGCCACGAGGTGGCGCCAGTCGTCGCCGTCCTGGGCCAGCTGGATGGCGCGGTACATCCAGTCTATGAAGCTGTCGATGAGGTCGATGTAGAAGGCCATCTCGGTGTGTAAGGTGTGGTTTTCCTCGTGAAGGTACAGCAGGTCGTTGCGGTGATCCTTCAAGGCGTTGTCGAAGCTGTCCCTAGTCGGATACTTGTGCATATGTGTGTCGGTCTCACCTTGAATGGGTAAAGGTAGAAGCATGCCAAAGGTTAAAAAGAACGCTCTCTCTCTCTCTCTCTCTCTCTCTCTCTCTCTCTCTCTCTCTCTCTGCGCGCGTGCGCGTGTGTGTATGTTTCTTTGAGCGTGCGTGAGTGCGTGCGTGCCCATGTGTGTGTGTGTGTGTGTGTGTGTGTGTGTGTGTGTGTGTGTGTGTGTGTGTGTGTGTGGCGTGCGCGCGTGTGGTGCGTGTGTGTGTGTGGTAGGTGTGTGTGTGTGCGTGTGCGTGTGGTGGGGGTGTGTGGGTTTGTGGTGCGTGGTGCGTGTGTGTGTGTGGTGGTGTGTGTGTGTGTGTGTGTGTGTGTGTGTGTGTGTGTGTGTGTTGCATTTCCTTTTGCTTCGGGGTAGATATAAAGCAGCAGAAGAAGAAAAACAAGAACAAAAAGAAGAAAAACAATTATAACAACAACAATAACAAAAGAAGAAGAAGCCGCCCTACCAGGCCAAGTGGTGAGTTTTAGCAGGGCGGTGTCCGTGGTCTTGAAGCTCTCCTTCATGAGGATCTCAGTGGTCTGGTCCTTGTAGCTGACGTGCATGGCCGTGTAGCCGCGCTCCCTCTGCAGGAAGTGCACACACAGCCCCACCTGCAAGGCGGTCCGTCACCATCACCTCCATGTCCCTCGGCACCACCCGCGGCCATCTCTCTGTTCCCACATCTCTCTGTTCCCTCAGACCTATGTTCCCACAGCTCTCTGTTCCCACAGCTCTCTGTTCCCTCAGACCTATGTTCCCACAGCTCTCTGCTGCCTCAGACCTATGGTCCCACAGCTCCCTCTGCTCCCTCAGACCTATGTTCCCACAGCTCTCTGTTCCCTCAGACCTATGTTCCCACAGCTCTCTGTTCCCACAGCTCTCTGTTCCCTCAGACCTATGTTCCCACCGACCTATGTTCCCACAGCTCTCTGCTCCCTCAGACCTATGTTCCCACAACCCCTCTGTCCCTCAGACCTATGTTCCCACAGCTCTCTGTTCCCTCAGACTATGTTCCCACAGCTCTCTGTTCCCACAGACTTATGTTCCCACAGTTCCCCCTGTTCCCTCAG
>JABMCL010003105.1:102500-105000 GCA_018857735.1 Alviniconcha marisindica | reverse complement strand
GGAGACGGTCCCTGCCCTCTCCAACACTGTGTTGCTGGGTACTGGCGGTGTACATGGAGACGGTCCCTGCCCTCTCCAACACTGTGTTGCTGGGTACTGGCGGTGTACATGGAGACGGTCCCTGCCCTCTCCAACACTGTGTTGCTGGGTACTGGCGGTGTACACGCGGTCCCCACCGTCTCAGGCACGTTGTTGCTGGATACAGTGTCTCTCCAGTCGAGCGTAGTCCATGACTCGCTGCCACGGAGTAATTAAGGGACTCAGGATGCAGGCTTTGGACACCTGGACCTTGGTGTGCTGGGTGCGGCTCCTGTTGGGCCAGGCTCCTTTTCTCGGCCTGGAGAGAGTAGTGGCCGCTTTTCCAGTGCGGCTGTTGATCTCAGTCT
Organism: Alviniconcha marisindica; assembly: GCA_018857735.1. Lineage (NCBI taxonomy): Eukaryota > Metazoa > Mollusca > Gastropoda > Provannidae > Alviniconcha > Alviniconcha marisindica. The sequence goes on along the minus strand of JABMCL010003105.1, from coordinate 104,614 downwards.
CAAGGGAGAGACTGCGAGATTGCTGAGCCAAGGTACACGAACTCGTGAACGGCTTCTAGGTCGTGATCGGCAATGCTGATAAATGGCGGTTGTTTGCCTTTGGTGTGTGTGTGTGTGTGTGTGCGTGTGTGTGTGTTGTGTGTGTTGTTGTGTTGTGGTGTGTGCGTGCGTGCGTGCGTGCGTGCGTGCTGCTGTGCGTGTGTGTGCGTGTGTGCGTGTGTGCGTGCGTGCGTGCGTGCGTGCGTGCGTGAGTGCGTGCATGCGTGTGTGTGTGTGTGTGTGTGTGTGTGTGTGTGTGTGTGTGTGTGTGTGTGTGTGTTTTTTTTATTGTGCTCTCTCTCTCTCTCTGCCTTTCTCTCTGTCTCTCACTCTCTCGCTCATGCAAACATTTCATAGCGATTATTGTATTGCATATGTGTACTTGAATGGGTTTGTAGAGGGTGAGAACTTGTCGCGCGATTCCGGCGTGAAAGCGCGCGCGTGTGTGTGTGTTTGCTTGTATTTTAATGCATCAATTCGACTTTTTTTTACCACGTTATTATGGACGTTGTCTGAAGCAATACAGAATCAATCTCTCTCTCTCTCTCTGTCTCTCTCTCTGTCTCTCTGTCTCTCTGTCTCTCTCTCTCTCTCTCTCTCTCACGTGCGCTCCCACTCTAAGCCTCCCCCCCCCCCCCCCCCCACCCCTCTCTCTCATACACGCATGCGCACAGTCAGGCTCTCTGGAGCATAGTGAAATAACTCACGGGTCCAGATCGACGGGGGTCCAGTTGATTAGAATCAGGATACACTTGTTGCGGTCTCATGGCCGCCGGCGTCTGCCACATTTGGAAACAAAGACAATGGCTTGAAACAAACAGTATGGTACGGTCATTTGCCAGCATTTAAGACCAGACATGATTCTCAAGCCTGTGACTTCAGATTGTTTAATTTCCTGTTTTTATTGCATCATTCCAGTTGAGCTGAAGAAAAGTATAAGGAAAGAAAGAAGACGTTTTAGATAGCATGTGAGAGAAAGAAAGAAAAAAAGAAAAAAAGAAGAAAAAAACAAAAAACAAAAAAACAAACATCAACAACAAATACAAAAACAAAAACATAAACTTATATAATTTGGTATGAAGGCCAAAAAATCAGTTTTGTCAAATTTGTTTTAAAAAAATCATGTCTAGTCTTAAACGTTCGTAAATGACTGTACGTACGCAGTCAAAAGGAGCGACAGAGATGGTTATGCTTATTTAAATGGTGTTTCAAACCACGGAAATGGATGATTCGTCTGAGATATCGCTTGCCATCAGTAATAATATTAATAATAGATAGTCCGTATAAAGCGCCATTCTCTAACACGAATTAAACTCATTGCGCTGTACAAACAACTTGACCAAAACCACATTTACAGTAAGTGACTTGGTGTTCAACCAGTACGGATATATCAGGACGAGACCACATTTGCATACATTTCAACAAATATAACCTTAAGTATAGTATTTACCATAAACATAATCACCTAGCAAACAATAACTATTCACACACACACACACACACACACACACACACACACACACACACACACACACAACACAAACACACAAAACACACCACACACACAACACACACACACACACACACAACACACACTCACACACCAGACACACATACACACATACATACACACCCACACCTACACAAGGATACACACATGCGCACGAATCAGTCTCCCATCGCCCACTCAGATACACATTACAACTAATTAATTACCAATACTCTCTCAAAAACTCTCTCTTTCACCGCGAGAATATCCTTACTAGCAGATCGAGCCTGTCAGCCGAGCATGGCCACAAGGATGACTTTAATATGATCGAGGCCCATATTTATGAACAACAAAACATCGCGTCTATTTTCTAAACGGTGACGGCACTGAAAAACCGGCAATTGCGCAGCGCAAATAGGGCTAACCGGCCGGCGTGAACGCGTTTACAGTTACAGACTAATTTTGTTCTACGTCAAGCGGCCTAAACGCTATATAAAAATGGCTGCTCGATTCTACCGTTACCGACAGAGGCGACCGTTGAAGAGAAAATGAAGACGTGTACGGACCGACATACGCCACCCCGCGT
>JABMCL010003105.1:82500-97500 GCA_018857735.1 Alviniconcha marisindica | reverse complement strand
GAGAGAGAGAGAGAGACAGACAGACAGACAGACAGACAGACAGACAGACAGACAGAGAGACAGAGAGACAGAGAAGAAACTCCAACCCTCTAATTCATAAAGATCGAGTGCATTGTTTCATCAATCCCTTCCGGAGCCGAATCAGATATTTGCTACCCCAGAGCTAAACAGAGCAGCGATGTTATAGTAATAATAATAATAATAATAATAATAATAATAATCATAATGTACATTTATCATGCGCTCATGGGCGCTCTGAGCTTTCACATGATACATATCATTAACCTAAACACAATTTTCGATACCCATGTAGAGCACGCAATTTACTAGTAACATTATATGAAGCAAAAAAAAAAAAAAAAAAAAAAAAAAAAAAAGAAGAAAAAAAGAAACACAACAACAACAACAACAAAAAACAAACAGAACTATTATTATTTTGGTTGCCAAGGTCAGACACGTGCTTCGCTACCAGAACAGCTCGTCAGTGATCACCGGCATATAACGGCCAGAGGATATCGGCCCAATACTAATTAATCTAAAGAAATCCACCGAGCGAGTGGTAGACTACCTCAACATGGGACGACACTTTCAGCTCACGCGCATAAAAAACTCTGAAGGAAGGAACACCTGTATTCGGAAGTGAAAGAAAGCATTGCCATTAATTAGCAATACATTTTTATGCTAAAAAAGAGTTCATTCCCAAAATGCAAAATTTGGAAATTTTCAGAATACTTTCCGAAGAGAAGCTACCCATCAATGAGAACGTAAAGAAGCAAAGTAAAACGTATTCAGTGCAAACTGTATCATAAATATCTTACCTTGGTTCGCTGAATTCGATAAGCAACGAAACAATATAAGTTGTCTGATGCCGTTCTTTGTTGCTGTTTTAAACAACTCTTGCTGGGGAACAAACCCACAAGTTCTTGATCTTGCTCAATATTGCAGGAAGTATAGCTTAGCGCGTAAGTGGCTCAAACGTCGCCAGCTAACTAACTTGTCATTCGGTCAGCACGTGCACATCGTTCAGTCGACGCTCACAGCACAAAGTGGAACAGAGATGACGGATCTGGCGGTTTTAGTATGCTGGCTGTACACTGCTGCAGGCTTCCTTACTGGCTATTGCCGGCTGGACCAGTTGTATCTGATTGTGCTTGTCTGCGATTGGAAGAGGGTTTGTTTCCTTTTCTTCTTTGTTGCCAGCATCAGACTTGTAGACAGCCAGCTGGCCATTTCGGCCGGTTCTGGATTTACGGGGAATTGTAATTAGCCTGTTTCTTAGAATGGAAGTTTTCTCCGTGCCGTTCTTCTCTCCTGGCGTTTCCTGGACAACGAGACAAGCCATTAAAAAGATGTGTGCCTGCGTGCGTGTGTGCGTGCGCGGGTGCGTGCGCGCGAATTGCGTGCGTGCGTGCGTGCGTGTGTGTGTGTGGAGGATGGGAGGGGGGGGGAATGCGGGGTGGGGGGGTGGGGTGGGGTGTGGTGTGTGGTGTGTGTGTGGTGTTGTGTGTGTGAGGAGAGAGAGAGAGAGAGAGAGAGAGAGAGAGAGAGAGAGAGAGAGAGAGAGAGAGAGAGAGAGAGAGAGAGAGAGAGAGAGAGACGGATCACATACACACATGCACCTCGTCTCCAGAACAAACACTCCCCCGGTCCATCGCTACCCTTAGGGGTTCTGTATTGCCATGCCGTTCTCTCCCCTCTGCCACACACACACACACACACACACACACACACACACACACACACACACACACACACACACACACACACACACACACACACACACACACACACACACACACACACACTCTTTCTCTCTCTCTGCTGAAACACGCACGCACGCATGCAGCACACAACACACAACACACACACACACACACACACACACACACACACACCACACCACGCACACCACACACCACCACAGCACACACACACACGCACGACGCACGCACGCACGCAGCACGCACGCACACACTAGCATGCAGCACGCACGCAGGCACCGCACCACACACACACACACACACACACACACACACACACACACACACACACAGCATACATAATTGTTCAGCGCGCGCCGGCGCAACACACACACAACACACACACACACACACACACACACACACACACACACAACACACATACACCACGCGCGCATACTCTCTCTCTCTCTCTCTCCACACACACTCTACACACGCACGCACGCCGACGCACTCATACATACGCAGCACGCACACACACAACACACACACACACACACACACACACACACACACACACACACACAACACACACACACCACACACACACACACACACACACCACGAGGCAGACAACAACATAATTATAGCTTCAAGCGCCCGATCACTCATCGGCATGTGCAGAGACTGGAGCAACGTACATAAACCGCACCATGTATCCAATGTCAAGCACGAAGACGGCCATTCTATGGGTAGATTGATGACACCAACACCCTTACCATCCCCACCCCACATACCAGACCCAGACATGAGCCGGGGGTGGGGGGGTCGTCCTGAACTTCATCCCGCCCCCCCCTCCCCCCCTCCATTTTTCTTCTTCATCATTTTTAAAGTAATAAACGAGGTTTGCAAGCGTAAAGGGTGGTTGCTGTCTCATTCTGTGTGTGTGTGTGTGTGTGTGTGTGTGTGTGTGTGTGTGTGTGTGTGTGTGTGTGTGTGTTGTGTGTTGGGTAGTGGTGTGCGTGGTGCGTGAGGTGTGTGTGTGTGTTTGTTGTGGGGTGGTGGTGTGTGTGTGTGTGTGTGTGTGTGTTGTGTGTGTGTGTGTGTGTGTGTGTGTTGTGTGTGTGTGTGTGTGTGTGTGATTTGAATTGGAAGTGATACTGGTATAGTTGTAGATTAAGTATTACCCTGTTTATAGGATAACAATGTCACTATGTAAACAGGTGGTTTACAATCTAACACACACACACACACCACACACACACACCACACACAACATACTCACCACAACAACGCACGCACGCACGCACGTCACAAGCACAGCACGCACGCACGCACGCACACACACGCACACACACACGCACACACTCACAAAGCAGACAACAACATAATTATAGCCAGCTGCCACGACACACACGCAGGCACACACACGCAGAAACACACACACACAGCACACACACACACACACACACACAACACAAGCACCACCACAACACCAAGCACAGCACACACCACCACACCCACACACGCACAAACACACAACCACACACACACACACACACACACACACCACACACACACTCACAGAGGCAGACAACAACATAATTATAGCTCCAAGCGCCCGATCACTCATCGGCATGTGCAGAGACTGGAGCAACGTACATAAACCGCACCATGTATCCAATGTCAAGCACGAAGACGGCCATTCTATGGGTAGATTGATGACACCAACACCCTTACCATCCCCACCCCACATACCAGACCCAGACATGAGCCGGGGGTGGGGGGGTGTCCTGACTTCATCCCGCCCCCCCCTCCCCCCCCCCATTTTCTTCTTCATCATTTTTAAAGTAATAAACGAGGTTTGCAAGCGTAAAGGGTGGTTGCTGTCTCATTCTCTCTGTGTCATGTATGTGTGTGTGTGTGTGTGTGTGTGTGTGTTGTGGTGTGTGTGTGTGTGTGTGTGTGTTGTGTGTGTGTGTGTGTGTGTGTGTGGGGTTTTGTGTGTGTGTGTGTGTGTGTGTGGTGTGTTGTGTGTGTTGTGTGAGGGGTGTGTGTGTGTTGTGTGAGTGTGTGTGTGTGTGGTGTGGGGTGTGTGTTGTGTGTGTGTGTGTGTGTGTGTGTGTGTGTGTGTTGTTTGTGGGTGTGTGATGTGCGGGGTGTGTGTGTGTGTGTGTGTGTGTGTGTGGTGCGTGCGTGCGTGCGTGCGTGCGTGCGTGCGTGCGTGCGTGCGTGCGTGTGTGTGTGTGTGATTTGAATTGGAAGTGATACTGGTATAGTTGTAGATTAAGCTAATTACCGCTGTTTATTACAGAGATCAAGGCAATGATGTTTTACCTATGTAAAACATGAGTGCGTTTACAATCTTAAACACACACACACACACACACACACACACACGCACGCACGCACGCACGCACGCACGCACGCACACCCACACACACGCATACAGACACACGCACACACACACTCAGACACACGCACACACACACGCACCACACCACCACCACAACCACAACCACCACCGCTCCCCCTCCGTCGCCGCCCTCTTCCTCCGTCCGCCTCTGAGCGCCTCCCAGCACGGAGCTGTGATATGGCGGAAATCGATGCCACTCGGACGCTTGGTTTCCAGTCGTCTGTCTCCGGTCTGGCCTGGGCGCCCCAGAGTGGGACCTCTTTAAGTGGGCCACACAGCCACGGCTTTAACTGCTAAGCAGGCCCATCCGTTTTGAGGGCTTCGAACCCGGTTTCCGCTCGTCCGCTTTTCCTTCTTTCCGTTCCCTTTTTTGGGGGGGGGTGGGGGGGTGGGGGTGGTCGTTTGTTTGTTTGAACAAATATGGGTATCGGGATGCGTTCCGTGTCTTCCCCGTTTGACACCCCCCCCCCTGCCTTACTGCACCTCTCCCTCTCTGTCTTCTGTCTGTCTCTGTCTGTCTGTCTCTATGGGTCTCTGTGTTTTCTGTCTGTCAGTGTCTGTGTCTTTGTCTGCCTGTGTCTCTCTGTCTTCTCTCTCTGTATCTCTGTCTGTCTGTGTCTCTGTGTCTATCTGTGTCTCTCTGTCTTGTCTCTCTGTATCTCTGTCTGTCTGTGTCTCTCTGTCTGCCTGTGTCTCTCTGTATCTCTGTCTGTCTGTGTCTCTGTCTGGCTGTCCGGCTGCGTTCCACTTGAAAAGCACACACACTCTCTCTGTGTTTCACTTGAAAAACACAATCCCACACACCTGGCGGAATGCTTAGATACACGCCGTCGTTTAGCTTGGCTCTCAGATTCAACAATCGTCAAATATCGCCTGCTGTTTTTTGTTTTGTTTTGTTTGTTCTTGTCTTTGTTGTTGTTGTTGTTTGTTTTGATTTTTGCAAGTCAGGTGACCTGTAGTTCGTCATGATACTTCACGGGGGGGGGGTGGGGGGGGGGGGGAGGGGGGGGGGGGGAAAAATCAACGTACACCGTAAGCATTGCAAGTATGTTTCTTACAGCCTTACTTACAGGACCATCGACAATGCGGGTTTGAAATGGCACACACTCCCAAGAAGCTTCTATAACGAGCGGAATGCCTCATGGATCGACGAGACCTGTCCTGCATTTTTTTTTTTAAATGAGCTGCCTCAGATATTTTCAGGTACATCAGTGCAATGAGACTTATTTTCTGCTGATGGCACCCTTAATAAAGCTAATAACAACACGGGCCATATACATAGATATTTGTGACAAAGTCTAAACGACGTATTGTGTCTCCAAATGAAGTTATACAAATCTCCAAATGAAGTTATACAAATCTCCAAATGAAGTTATACAAATCTCCAAATGAAGTTATACAAATCCGCTGACACCGAACCGAACTAAAAGCCATGCTGATGTCGACGAGACAAAAACACCTGGAAAAAAGAAAAGAAACAAAAGAAACCAGAAGCCAGTAGACCAGGTTTCAGAAAAACTAAATTAGCCTTTTTATCTGCACACAGTATGTCGCATTTAAACTATGTTTTAAATCCATGGGAAGGACGCGCCAGTGTTCCCTCGAAGCAAATGTATTCTGTCCGCAAACGTGCAACGAAATGATTACTGCTACCTCCAGGCATGGACTACAAACAAAATTCCTGTGCTCTCAAACTACTCCCGTTAGAGAAACTGCTATATGTTACTCAGCAAGCGAGCTCCAATGAGGCAGGTTGTTTGCTCCACAATACCCGAAAGAGCTCATTATTGTTTCTGAGTGTCTTCGCCTTTATGGGGATAAACATCTCCTGCCGAGGACAGAACAGCTTAAAAAACAAAAACACAACAACGACAACAACAACAACAACAACAAAACCAAAAAAACTAGTTCATTTCAGTCTCTGGCATAGAACAGTTTGCCGCATCATCTTAGGTACTCCATGAAATTAAAAACATTCAAATGGAAAGCATTGCAGGCACTTAATAAGTAACCATGATACATTTCCCTGTTCGCCAGTCACATTTGGCACGAACTGTATGAATATTCAATACAGCACACTGAACACGCACATGGCCACCAATCTGAGGCTAGTCCCTTAGTTCACTCCTGTGTCCCTGTGGTCGAGAGAGCCAGACAGTGGAGCACATCCTGCAGACATGTTCCAACCACACCCACAACATGTTGAGGAAGTCTCACTGGCCAGTGGAAACAGACCAAACTGTGTGCCTAGGGAACAGGACAGTGGAGCACATCCTGCAGACATGTTCTAGATACAACATGTTGAGGAAGACTCACTGGCCAGTGGAAACAGACCAAGCTGTGTGCCTAGGAAACAGGACAGTGGAGCACATCCTGCAGACATGTTCCAGATACAACATGTTGAGGAAGGTCCAAACACATGAAATGTTAAAAAGAACGCTAGTTATTAGCACAAAACGCAACATACGAATTTTGGGAGCAGTCCCATTTTTGAAGTTACAGAACAACACTTAAACAACAGCTGAACGGTGAAAAATGGGACGTAGAACTGTAGGACACGTAACACCGTCTGGTTCGGCTACGTTCTTTTCGTGTTCAGCGCCTGGCCTGTGGGGACACCCCCTCACCCCCCCCCCCCCCCCCCCCCCACACACACACTGCAGACCCAGAGCTACAGCCCTCGGCAAGGAGCAGGGGCCGTAACTCTGAATCGGGCCTAAAGCGCTAGGCCGGCCTAAATCACAAGGCTATTGACAATGGCCCCAAAATGGTAACCATGGGCCGGGACTACACCAAGTCTGGGGAGGACAGCTGGACCGGCCAACCGCCAACCCACCGGACTGTCCTTCTGATCCGTGCACACGACGCGGAAGAAGAAGAAAAGACCGCAGCGTCCTGTTCTACCACTGAGCCGGTTGGGCCCAGCGGTAAGGCGTTAGGCCGGTAAGCAGAGGGACCTCCTCGGTTCGAATCCGCTTCGGCTCTCCTTTCCCTTCAAAAGTTGTGGTTTGTGGACACTGTCTTGTGACTTTGTCCCTCACAATTAATGAGACATTAAAACGGCTCTCATCGCTGGCTATCATAATGCAGCAGTATGTGGTGATGACAGCGTAGTGATAGGTATATAATCTCCCTCTTCCCCCACATCCATACCCCCTTCCTCCCATCTTCCTATCCCGTATGGTTTCTGTGGACGTTAAGCACCATGTTTACTGACTGACTTTATTTCTACCTCTGATCCGATGTGGCTGCAGGTCTGCCCGGCCGAGGTACGTGACCGCCTGTGAAGCTCAATCAGGCCCTAATTGGGAATCCATTAGGTGTCCGAAAATTGGCACATTACACGAGGACAAAGGTCAGGCCGATGCCAATCTAATTATTTCAGCTTAATAGGAAGGTCTGCCACTTCTTTCGACAAATAAGTTTTCCTAGAGTCGTGTACAATACTGAGTACTTTCCACGGCAGTTCAATAAATTAATGCGTGCTTGGCCGGACACCACCTTTACCGACAAATTCCCCCAACGTTAAGGCGGTTTTATAAAAGGCACATGGCATTTGGTGCCTAGGTCATTCAGTCATTGGAGGCTGAGCTTCAGAGGAGGGGGGGGGCAGGAGAGAGAGAAGAGAGAGAGAGAGAGAGAGAGAGAGAGAGAGAGAGAGAGAGATTTTAGTTTTAGAAGAGAACCGGTGAGTTTTTTCCTGTATGTACTGATCATAACGGTAAAACATCGGAAATTCCCGGCGCGAACCCTGATGACCCCCATACGTAAATTGAGGAAATGATGGAATCTCTTGCCATTCATATGGTGCACATGCACACAGTTCTCGGAATTATTCATGAAAGATTCGGTGTGATAAAGATGTGTGCAAACTACTTCTCTTCCTCAAAGGGGCATAAAATGGAGAGAGTGAGATGTACTAAACATATGTTTGCCAAGTTTGAACCGCAAAGGCCTATGCGACTAACTGATGTCACGGTAGATGAAATCTTCGTACAATTCTATGTGGCATATGCCCTCAGAACAAGGAAATATGGGGTAATGTCCAAGGAGGCGGTCGAAAATTCCCGGTCGATTTTATACATTTTCGGTCACAAATATTAGAATCATCCAAACAGGGTCATATCTAGAAATAAACCCCAAATTGGTAACAAAAAGTGAGTTTCTCATAGCTGTGGCTTACAGTCTGTGTATGCTCCTTTCACCAATTTGATCTAGATCTAGTTTCTGAGTAATCGTGCAGTGCACACATCCCGAGTGCTGATGTCGGCAAAACGATGGACTGAGTACTGAGTACTCACCCGTTTACAGACTGCAATCAAAGTCGCTTTTGTTGCAAATGCTGGCTTTAATCGCTAGATATGACCGTGTTTGAGTGATTCTGATTATATTTGTGACCCAAAATGGCGTTTCGAATGTCCCAGGAATTTCCGACCGTCTCTTTGGCTATTTCCCAAATATAGTGTGGATCGATGACGTCAGTGACAGACAGCCGTCCTCAGATCTATACCTCTGGTGGAAAATGACGGAGAGTACTTTCAAAATCCCTGAAAATTTCAATTCAGTGAATGTTTTGTTTTGGAGCTATCTTTTGCAGAACTTCAGGACTGCAGCTAGTACTCCCATTTTATTAATTTCTGTTCACCGTGCATTATGCATTATAAATCTAATTCGACACGTTTTCAGAAAGCCATTCAGCTGCCACCTTTGCGGAAAAATCAAAGGTGATCGCCATTATGATAGGCAAGCGATAGCGGAAAGATTTGATGTTGGGCTTGAAAATCAGTTTTGGTGAAACCAATGACGTGCAGTTGCTTTACGGTCTTCTGTTGTTGTTGTTGTTGTTGTTTTTTTTTGGGGGGGGGGGGGGGGGGGGGGGGGGAGATGTGTGTGTGAAATTATTATGCTTGTGTATGTGAAAGTAGATGTGGTAATGACATTTCTATTATACTCAGTAGTGGATTTGAAAAAGTTCTTGTCAACCACAAAAGCGCGCGAACTGTTGGAAGGGAGGGAAGTGCAACAAAGGGAAACAATTTTTTAATCAAAGGGCGCATAAAATGACGCACGAAAGAACACATGCTTTTCTTCTTCCTCTTCGTTTTTCTTTTCAACTTTTTAAATATATATATTTTTTATAGCTTTTCTCTTTTAGGCGTTGATAACATTTTACCTTTAAAACCAGCTGAAGTCTCTGTCTGTCCGTCTTCCTTTTTTCTTTTTTAATCATCGCTTAAAACGGAAATCCGTAATTTCGTTTCTGCGCATTCACATTTCTTGCCATTTTCCCATGATTCAGGATCCTGCAGCTTAGGCATGTTACACTGACGTTGTCACGTCTGCTGAAGCTAAATAATTCTGTGAAACGATGTGAGTACAGAAGTAAAATTTGCCTTGACCGGCTTATTTGATTATCTTGACTAGCTTGCATTCTTACTTTAGTTACCAGGATATCAGATACGTGGCTAGAAACCTGGCGATCATCGCAACAACATGGAGGAAGAGTTGGAACAAAGCTGTGTAAGCAATCACGATTTAAACGGGCAATTCCAAAATCCCAACTTTCAGTTTTAATCTACTGGTTAAAATCTAGATGATGAGTTTTTCAATCCACGACAACGGTTTCTCGATTTAGTAAGGCGTTCAGTCTTTGAAAGTTGTTGATAACGAAGAGATTCGAAACTTTCTTAGAAACTGTACCGCAAGCAGTTGCAGGATTTTCCACCTCTATTGCCTTTCATGCCGACGTGGATCTAACAATGGCAAAGTTTGCGAATGAGCTGTAACATTTATTCTATGTGTTCTAAACAAATATCTGTGGAAAATGTATCCGTAATTGATATAAAACGACGAAGATGACCTTTTCTGGTAGTTTAGATCTCAACAAAACATGGATCGTACATTTGACGAAAAAGGGAAACACGGTAACTCGATCTGCAAGGATGAGAAAGTAATAAGACAGTGTATTATAGGGGTTAATTATTTTTTTAAATCAACATTTGAACAGGCCATACTGAATTTGTGACGTTCAGATTATAATATTGATTTAGATGTGGATAACAAAAAAAATGTAAACAGAGAAAACAGGAAAATAATTATACATCGCAAATTTACGTTAAACACAACGCACAGTGCAAAATTGTGGTGTTGCTCAATCCGACGCTGAGACACATTCACCAGAAATATTATCGAATGAAACATTAAACATATTATCAAACACAGAGGCAAAGACAGATCAATTATCTGTAATCGAGTCACTACACAGTAGCAGCGTCAAGACCCATGGCATGTTTCGTTAAGCAACAACAACAACATCAACAACAAAACAATAAACAAACAAACAAACAAACAACAACAACAACAAACTCGAAGTCTTTTTTAGGTTAGCGTATTTGTTTTGCATGGTAAGTGAGCCTATGAACAATTGAAGAAATGTCTTTTTCCTTCCTTCTGTATAATGGCTTCCAGATCAAAATACAGTGCCTCAATCAATTGCTTGCTTGTTTTGGTTCTTCTTCTTCTTCTTCTTCTTCTTTTTTCGACACTTACACCTAAATTAAATTTCTTACATGGTAAGTTTTAATAAAAAATAAAGGGTGAACAAGCACAGCTATAAGGGAACAAAAACGGCAGAAGTGGAGTAGTAATAAATACAGTTAATGTTTGAATTAAAAACACACACAACACTTGCGGATTTTTTTCTCTCATCAAACTGCCACGAAAGGCTCAATCAAAGCAGCAACTCTGACAATTATTACGAATATTTCGACTGTGTAACCCCAGCTTTTTATCCTATTTCCTAGTCGACCCATTTTAACTGAATAAGCTACTTTGTTCACAGTGCCATAAAGTCGAAGATAGTCTACTGGCTTAAAAATAAGTGACGGCCCGAAACCTTTGCGTGCATACAATGCTGCACAGCCACATACTGTATTATTGCAGTGTTAGATTAGCATTATAATATAGTCTTAGAGTGTATAACTGCAGTGTTAGATTAGCATTATAATATAGTCTTAGAGTGTATAACTGCAGTGTTAGATTAGCATTATAATATAGTCTTAGAATGTATCAATATCATTAGAATATAGTCTTAGAGTGTATTACTGCAGTGTTAGATTATCATTATAATATAGTTTTAGAATGTATTACTGCAGTGTTAGACTTTCATTATAATATACTCCTAGAATGTATTACTGTAGTGTTAGATTATTATAATATACTCTTAGAGTGTATTGCTGCAGTGTTAGATTATCATTATGATATAGTCTTAGAGTGTATTACTGCAGTGTTAGATTATCATTATGATATAGCCTTAGAGTATTACTGCAGTGTTAGATTATCATTATAATATAGTCTTAGAGTATTACTGCAGTGTTAGATTATCATTATATATAGTCTTAGAGTTATTACTGCAGTGTTAGATTATCATTATAATATAGTCTTAGAGTATTACTGCAGTGTTAGATTATCATTATAATATAGTCTTAGAGTGTATTACTGCAGTGTTAGATTATCATTATAATACGTCTTAGAGTGTATTACTGCAGTGTTAGATTATCATTATAATATAGTCTTAGAGTATTACTGCAGTGTTAGATTATCATTATAATATAGTCTTAGAGTGTATTACTGCAGTGTTAGATTATCATTATAATATAGTCTAGAGTGTATTACTGCAGTGTTAGATTATCATTATAATATAGTCTTAGAGTGTATTACTGCAGTGTTAGATTATCATTATAATATAGTCTTAGAGTATTACTGCAGTGTTAGATTATCTTTATAATATAGTCTTAGAGTATTACTGCAGTGTTAGATTATCATTATAATATAGTCTCAGAGTATTATTGCAGTGTTAGATTATCATTATAATACAGTCTTAGAGCCGGCTAGGGTAAGGGCCTGCTCGTTACATGGCGAGATGTATCAGCCCGCCAAGATACGATTTGGCTTTGGTTTCCCTCCCTCCTCCAACGGTTTGGTTTATGTGCTATTGCTGTGCGCAGTTCCCAGAACACTAAAATGGCTCCACTGGCCACCTGTCCTTGCGCAGACTGGTCTTGGTGGCGACAGCTGTACTGACCTAGCGTGTAGACGTCATTATCGTGTACCTCGGACCTCGGTCCCCGCCACTACCTCAGTGGAGATAACTCTGCTTTAAACCGGTCTTACAACAAACCTTTCCTCCATTTTCCAACCCCCCCCCCCCCCCCCCCCCCCCACCGCTCCTACTCCCCAAGGCCTACTTGGACCCCCACCCCCACCCCCCATAAATGCTTCGGAGACAACTGGACTTTAAACAACAACAAAAGAAACAGCAGCAACAAAAGGTCTAACTACAACACATGGGGCGGGGATAGGTCAGTTACTGGTGTAGCGTCCGACTGGAAAGCCAGGCGCGATACTGACGCGGGTTCGAGTCCCGTGTGCGGCAAGGGATTTTTCTCCCATAGCCCACTTCCAGTGCAGACTGTCTTACGGTGTCCGTACAGCCCCCGTGTGCAATCGCATGCATAACATCTGTGTGCACGTTAAAAATCCCAAACACTGGCAGCCATACCACTGTTTTAGACACAGGAAAATGCTACACACACTGACAGGAACGGGTAGCGCTGCTCTTGCGGCTGCTGTGCCTTACCCAGGTAAGGAGACTAGAATTTCCCGCAAGGGACAAAGAAGTACTGAACACACACACACACGCACACACACACACACACACACACACACACACACACACACACACACACACACACGCACGCACACTCACTCACGCACGCACGCACGCACGCACACACACACACACACACATCCACACACAAAACAAAACAAAAAGAGAAGGAAGGGGGTGGGGTGGGAACAAAAACAAACCCAAAAACCACGATAGTAACGAGAATGCTGCTACCGTGCAGGTTCAGCTGGCTTAATTTCCACTGTTGTAAACCTGCAGCCTTGTACAACGTAACCACAGGCCCAGGGTCCTGCTGTCACGCCGAGAAAGCAGACTAATAGCAGCACTCTTAATGCCTGCCGATAGCTAGAAATACAATGCTGCTGCAAGTCTGGCTGCTACATATCGTGGCTCTAAAGTGGGAGTGTGTCATGCAGTCTAAGACGAACTTATCAAGAAAGGCGGAATGAACAACCGCTGTTGCCTTTATATCAACACAGATCAGACCACTGATCAAATGAAAAGAACGCCAAATCTATGCTTACTGAATAGACAGATATACATTTTTATATTACGGTACACGGCATTTACAAGGTAGTGCGGAGAGGGTAGGAAAATATGTTGACGGTAATCCATGCCCAAACTAACAGTCATATATAATATAATTATGTATACAAAACACGTAGCTGTTAACTTTCTTAACAAACCATTGCTACTGCAAGATAGTTGTTTCATAAAAAATGTCTTCTGTTTTTGTTTCTTTTTGTTAGTTTGCGTATTGCTGTTTTGTTTTGATGTTGTGCTAAAAATTAAAACTAACTGTTCAAAACGGCTAGAAAAGCTTAGGCTGTCTAGAGACAGACTTTCGAAATTATTGCCTTTAAATCAACACAGATCAGATCACTGATCAAATGAAAAGAACGACCTTTAATGAACACACGCAATATTAGTACCTTATTGTGTTTAATGTAAATGAGAGAGAGAGAGAGAGAGAGAGAGAGAGAGAGAGAGAGAGAGAGAGAGAGAGAGAGAGAGAGAGAGAGTTTACTGGGTATTTGACCCTTTGCAGAATAGACGTGGAGACAGGCAGGCAAACCCTAAACCATGGCGTCCGTCAACGCGCATCAGTCTCACATCATATACGCCAAGGCCACAGTGGCTCAGAACCAGGATTTGAAGCCCTGCAACGGGGATGTTGAGCCGGTCCGTCAGAACTGTGAGCTTACACATCATGACCTGAAGCCACCGTCCACAAGCCGGGTCGCCAGCGGCGACGTCTACTTCCCTAACAACGCAGACGCGTCCTTAGTGAACAACCTCATGGCCACTGACTCGGCAACCAGCAAGGACCCCGACAAGACTTTTCAGATTATGACAAATCTGGACAACCACCAGATAGAAATCAGAAACGACAAAGAAAACTTTCCCGTTTTCAAAGCCCCGATAGAGTCGGCCGGAGGTCCCAAGAAGGGCAGGACTTTTGCCAAAAACTTCGAGGGGCCGGTGAGTTTGTCCAAAACCAGCTCCCTTCTCCGCGAGGTGCATCAACTCGGGGAGGACGACAGAGACCTGGGCCTGCAGGGGAAAGTGGGCGGCAGCGAGGTGGGTCCAGAAACGAACGGGGAGGCAGCCGAGGAAGCCAGCACGGGCAATGACGACGAGCCCATAACGTATCACGTCCTGGAGAACTCGGCCATCGTCAAGTTCGAGCCAGCGAGCGGCCACGACTGTTCGGCTAACGCCGCGGTGGCGGAGGACGTTGACGGCTTCGACGGCCACACCATCACCCTGGTGGAGGACGAGAACAACGCGGGCACCTTCAAGATCGCTGAGATCGGGGAGGACAACACCTTGAGGGTCATTGACAACGATCGCATCGTGGTCTTCCAGGACGAGTCCGCGGTGAAGGCGGTGTGCAAAGAGGAAGACTGCGGCGCGGATCCGACGGCCAAAGACCAGGAGGACGAATCACCCTCTTCCTGTATCACCCGGTCCATGAACGCCCTCAACAGCGACAGCGTCAACATCCCCGACGCTTACGGCCCCGGCAACGACAGCGCACCACTGTACAAAGAAGGCTGCCAGAGACAGCAGCGACGAGCCAGTGACTCGGGATCCTCCTCGCAGTCGTACGTGAACGAACACGGCTCGGCTGTGGAACGCGTGCCGGCAGTTCAAACTTACGCTGACACCAGCATCATGAGGCCGCTGCACTC
>JABMCL010003105.1:62500-75000 GCA_018857735.1 Alviniconcha marisindica | reverse complement strand
GGTCGCTGTGTGGAACAGGGCAACAGCTCCGCGTCCTTCCCCAGTGGCAAGGAGCCTGGCGCCCGGAAGCGCTCTCGCCAGGAGCAGCAGGCCGTGTCCATCTCGGCCCTGGGCACCGTGTCGTCCAACGTGCACACGCTGAAGCCGGGCCACATCATCGCCTGGTACATCGACTACCTCATCCACGAGAACGAGGACCGCACCCAGATCTCGCGGGCCTTCACGCTGCCGGTCAACCTCTTCCACACCGACGACTTCTACTTCCTGGACTCCCTGAGGAAAAAGGTGGGTGAATCCTGTGAAAAACTTTTTTTTTCCCCCTCCAACTTATTCTTCATTTGCATTGCCCTGATATGTGAGACTCTGTTTGTGTGTGTGTGTGTGTGTGTGTGTGTGTGTGTGTGTGTGTGTGTGTGTGTGTGTGAGTGTGTGTGTGTGTGTGTGTGTGTGTGTGTGTGTGTGTGTGTGTGTGTGTGTGTGTGTGGTGTGTGTGTGTGTGTGTGTGTGTGTGTGTGTGTGTGTGTGTGTGTGTGTGTGTGTGTGTGTGTGTGTGTGTGTGTGTGTGTGTGTGAGTGTGTGTGTGTGTGTGTGTGTGTGTGTGTGTGTGTGTGTGTGTGTGTGTGTGGTGTGTGTGTGTGTGTGGTGTGTGTGTGTGTGTGTGAGTGTGTGTGTGTGTGTGTGTGTGAGTGTGTGTGGTGTGTGTGTTGTGTGTGTGTGTGTGTGTGTGTGTGTGTGTGTGTGTGTGTGTGTGTGTGTGTGTGTGTGTGTGTGTCTGTGCGTGTGTGTGTGTGTGTGTGTTTGTGTTTGAATGACTTTAATGGCCCACGTTGCCCACGTTGCTTACACCAGCACAGCTAAAACCAAAATCATTTGAATCGAGACGGAACTGACGAGTGAAAGAACCAGTGCGTATAGGAAACATTCCTTGTGCTTA
The DNA here is from genome assembly GCA_018857735.1 of Alviniconcha marisindica. NCBI lineage: Eukaryota > Metazoa > Mollusca > Gastropoda > Provannidae > Alviniconcha > Alviniconcha marisindica. The sequence continues at coordinate 74,066 of JABMCL010003105.1, read as the reverse complement.
TTACAGAGACAGAGAGAGAATAAAACTCGTGTGTCTCAGGTCTTATCATGGCCTTAGTCTGCAGATCGGGTCCCCCGCCCCAAATTCCTGGCCTGGATACAGTACCACCTACAGACAGACAGACAGACAGACAGATAGACAGAGAATAAAACTCGTGTGCCTCACTCAGGTCTTGTTATAGTCTTGGTCTGTAGATCAGGCTCCCCAGCCCTAAGTTCCTAGCCTGGATGCAGTGCCACCTACAAACAGACAGACGGAGAGAGAGAGAGAGAGAGAGAGAGAGAGAGAGAGAGAGAGAGAGAGAGAGAGAGAGAGAGAGACTGTGTCTCAGGTCTTGATATGGTCTTGGTCAGCAGATCAGGTTCCCCAGCCCCAAGTTCCTGGCCTGGATGCAGTGCCACCTACCGTCTCTAAACGCCCACGCCATCGACTTCCGGGAGGGCCGCCCGAGCCGTGACGCGGGTCTGCAGTCGTCTTCTGTGTCCACCTGGAACCAGGACTGGGGCTGGCAAAACAAGTCCAAGCGTGACATCATCCACGACGTCTTCTTCTACTTCCAGCATCGCAAGGTGGTAAATGGTGTCGTGATGTGTGTGTGTGTGTGTGTGTGTGTGTGTGTGTGTGTGTGTGTGTGTGTGTGTGTGTGTGTGTGTGTGTGTGTGTGTGGTGTGTGTGTGCGCGCGTGCGTGCGTGCATTTGCGTGTGTGTGGGCACGCGCAAACACACACACACACACACACATACACACACACACACACACACACACACACACACACACACACACACCACACACCACACACACAGAGCACAACAGCAGACAACAGAGAGAGAGAGAGAGAGAGAGAGAAAAGAGAAGAGAGAGAGAGAGAGAGGAGAGAGACTGACAGAGAGACAGACAGACAGACAGACAGACAGAGACAGAGACAGAGAGAACTCGAACTCCGAAAACTTGATTTTACAAGCATTGTACTTTCGGATCAGTTAAAACCTCAACTACGAGAGAGAGAGAGAGAGAGAGAGAGAGAGAGAGAGAGAGAGAGAGAGAGAGAGAGAGAGAGAGAGAGAGAGAGTTTACAGTTTGTTTTGTTTGCAGGCAGCCAACACAGAGCCCCATCAGTACATTGGTGTGGGAACCCGCTCAAAAGCCCAGCTCGTGGCCTAGGTTGGCAGGAGGAGAGTGTGAGATGAACGAGGAATGCAGAGTGCGGGTGTCTGCCGATAGCGAAGGGGCCATCAGTCCTCAAGTCATTCTCTTCCTTAACAAATGGATGTGGACTTGGACACATGCTCCATCTGGCTATGTCAAAAGAACGCAGTCCACTCGGTACAAGCTTTATGGAACTTACAACGGGATAAAATGCTTCTTGGTATGAAAGCAAGCAAGCTGATAGTGATCTGGTAGCAACATTCGAAGAGTACATTTGTTTCTTGTGATTACATTCAGGCCGTGGTTTGACTAATCACGGAGTTCTCACTCGGCCAGATGATCCGGTACTGATCTGAGACAAGAAACGCACTGAAAATAATTATGCGTAGCATTTAGAACGACACGCTCAGCAGGTGAACACTAAAACAGCACAAACACTCATAGCATTGGGTAGCGCTGCTCGTGTGGCTGCTGTACTCTTACCCAGGTAAGACTAGCTGAATTTCCAGCAAAAATATATTGACGTGTTAAGTAAATAATTACGGATATGAACCAAAGAACTGTACCTGTGTCTGGCACCCTTGTTCTGTTCATTATTGCCCGGAGATACGTCCTCTGCCGATTTGCTAGCGCTTGTGGAATTCATAACCTGTCGGAGAGGAGTTTGGCAGCGGCAGTTTTAGCGATGTGCGCTTCTGCTGAACTTATACATATCAGACTTACAAACAGCACAGTGCCAAAGTGCCAAAGTGGTTTGAGATGATGTGAAACCGGGTACCTAACGTTTCAGAAGTGATTTGTGCCTATTCTTTTCGTGGGGGGTATGAGCCCAGTTTTGTAATGTGTGAAAGTCTTTATCAAAAGTGCATGGGTCATGCTTAAGGTTGCTTCCTTGTTAGCTTATAAATGTCAGCACTGATCCACGCTTGGGTTCGGTACAAGTGTCAGCATTGACCCACGCTTGGGTTTGTTTCCTCATAAGTGTCAGCACTGATCCATACTTGGTTTTGTTTCCTCGTGTGTCAGCACTGACCCATGCTTGGGTTGGTTTCATTATGTATCAGCACTGACCCACGCTTAGATTTGTTTGTATTGACGTGTCGGTACTGACCCATGCTTGGGTTGGTTTCATTATGTATCAGCACTGACGTACGCTTAGATTTGTTTGTATTACGTGTCGGCACTGACCCATGCTTGGGTTGGTTTCATTATGTATCAGCACTGACCCACGCTTAGATTTGTTTGTATTGACGTGTCGGTACTGACCCATGCTTGGGTTGGTTTCATTATGTATCAGCACTGCCCCAAACGCTTAGATTTGTTTGTATTGACGTGTCGGCACAGACCCATGCTTGGGTTGGTTTCATTATGTATCAGTACTGACCCACGCTTAGATTTGTTTGTATTGACGTGTCGGCACTGACCCATGCTTGGGTTGGTTTCATTATGTATCAGCACTGACCCACGCTTAGATTTGTTTGTATTGACGTGTCGGTACTGACCCATGCTTGGGTTGGTTTCATTATGTATCAGCACTGACCCACGCTTAGATTTGTTTGTATTGACGTGTCGGTACTGACCCATGCTTGGGTTTCGTTTCCTTAGACCTGTCGGCACTAACGCATGCCTGTCAGTACACTGGCCCATGCCTGGGTTTAAGTTTCCTTGGAGGAATCGGCACTAACGCATGAGCGTCAGTAGTGACCCATGCCTGGATTTGTGTCCTTCGAAGTGTCGGCACTGATGTCATGCCTGTCAGTACTGGACCCTGCCTGGGTTTGTTTCATTAGGGTCAGTATTGACCCATGCCTGGGTTTGTTTCATTAGGGTCAGTATTGACCCATGCTTGGATTTGTTTCATTAGGGTCAGTATTGACCCATGCCTGGGTTTGTTTCATTAGGGTCAGTATTGACCCATGCCTGGGTTTGTTTCATTAGGGTCAGTATTGACCCATGCCTGGGTTTGTTTCATTAGGGTCAGTATTGACCCATGCTTGGATTTGTTTCCTCCTGTCATCGCTGACTCATGCTTTGGTTTGTTTTCTTAGAAGAGTCGGCACTAAAACATGCGCACTAGTACAGACGTATGCATGGATGGGTTTCCTTTAAAGTGTCGGCACTAACCCATGCTTGGGTTTATTTCCTTAGAGGGGTCGGTACTAACATATGCGTGTCAGTATCCTGACCCATGCCTGTTTCTTTTCTTTAGAAGTGTCGGTACTAACATGTGCACGTCAGTACCTGACCTATGCCTGGGTCTGTTTCCTTAGAAGTGCCGGCACTAACACGTGCATTGCAGTGCTGACCCATGCCTGTTTTGTTGTTGTTGTTTCCTTAGAAGTGTCGGTACTAACGTATGCGCGTCGGTACTGACCTATGTTCCTTTTGTTAATTTTTTTTTTAGTGTCGGCACTAACACATGCATTGCAATACTGACCCATGCCTGTTTTGTTGTTGTTGTTTGCTTCCTTAGAAGTGTCGGCACTAATACATGTGTGTCAGTACTGACCCACGCCACGCCTGGGTTGGTTTCCTTAGGTATGTCCACATTGGGCCAGGCTGGGATCTGTTCCAAGTATGAGCATTGCCCCATCCCTGGGGCTTGTGTCATTACGAACATTTCCAGTAATCGATGCTTGGAATCGGATTTCTGATAAATAACAAACCTGACTCGTGCCAAAGATTTGCTTCCTGCTAAGTATGACAGTAAATGATCGGCGAGCTGTTCCAACACTAGGTGAGCGCAGCGAGGTAGTTTTTAGCAAACTATTAACCCCTTCACTGCCCCAGCCTGTAAAATTTCCGGGGTGAAAGATGCATGGACGCGCCTGCAAACAGTGTATTTTCCGGTCCTTTAACATCTACTTTCAATGCTGTCCGTTTTGATGAAAACTCTTTCACATTCCAGTGCGAAAAAGAAGACATAAAGGTTCAAGGGTTTCAAATTTCGCACTTTTATTGCTCGTTTTGAAGTGTCATCATGGCAGTGAAGGGGTTAAGTAACAATCAAATTTAGCTAGGAGAGTGTCCGTTGGGTCAAAATGGGTGCAGTTATTGCTCTTCCCTCCCCCTCATACCTGCTTGTCGGAGTTTTAGCGTGCATGTTCAGGTTTTTGTTCTGCCAAAGCTTTATAGTTTTTGAAACAGTGTGAAGATATAATTATACAATCAACGAACCCCAAACAGTTAGTGTTATCATGTTGCGCGCCGCGGGGAAAAGATTGCCACTCCCTAATTGTCGTTAGTTTAGTTCAGCTTTAACAATTTTACTCGTTTCATTTCGTTATGCTGCTCTTAGTGCAGCATGAACCTGTACGTCTTTTGCTCCGTGTTGCTAGGCAGGCGGCTGGGGTAACCGTGTTTGGTAACGGTACGGTGCACTTGCACAGCTTTGACAGTCTTGAGGTGATAATTAAGCACGGAGCGATTAAAACACTACTACTGTCTGTACGCAGTTAATTAGCATCCACAAGCGCTGCCAGCCTGTCACGGGCGCCAATGAACTGCCGGCTGCTGCTGCAGCGTCTGACGTTCGTTTTTCAGTTCCCTGTTAGTTTCCTTCAGTCGAAGGACAGAGAAATTATAAGCTTGTTGCTGTTGAGTTTACACGTTAAACATTTTCCTGTTACTTTATTTCTTCAGAGAACCAAAAAAGAAATGATTTAACCTATTACTGATGGCATTGCCGTCTTTTTTTCACTTTAGTCTTTGCGTATGATGTGTATAAGCATTAATTCACAAGTGTATTCGAGCTTACACTATCAGAACGCAAACGGATTTCTGTTCATTTGTTTTACCTGTGCTTTTGCACAATAACTCGTTCTAATTTTATTCAATAAACCGCCTGTTTACACACTGGAAAGAGTGTTTTGGAGTGCTGCGTTTAGTTTTCTTAGCCTGACCTCATTTGTTAGCACTATGTCATTTTAATCTAACAGACACATGAAAACTTGTGTGAAAATCTCCGTGAAAGAGGCATACACATACAATTATACAGAGAGAGAGCCTTTCCTCCCAACGCTGCCTTCCTACTTTCTCCACCTCCCTACCCTAAACACTGCAACTTAAAGAAGAAAAACAAAAAAAGAGTAGAAAAAAAGAGAGAACAACAGCAACACACACAACACTCAAACGCGCGCGCGTGTGCACGCAAAAACAATTCAAAAATCAACAAAAAACAGCAACAATAACAGAACAACAAAGACGGAGGAAAAAAGAGAGAGAAAAAAGACAAGTGCGTATCCATATCATGTATGTGTGCATTTGCATGCATGTTTGTGTGAGCACGCGTGATTTTGTTAATCCCACATACTGTATTCAGAAGAGTGAAAGTGCAGGCAAAAACACGACAACAAAATTTGAAAAAAATTATATACAACATTTTATTGTCAAAAATGTAAAAAGTAGTAACACCAGCAAAACTGAGACGAATACTTCCTAAATCCATGCATCAACAAAAAACTGATTAACATCTTCACCTACTGCGAGTGTCAGTTATCTTTTTTCTCCTCATTATTATCTGAACCAACTGTTCATTTTGTATAAAGGAAGTCCCTCTTAACAGGTTCATGACAGCAGAATGAAACAAAATGGCAGTCGGCTGAAAACATATAAAACCAATGCAGCATCCTGAATGGGTTGGGGGGGGGGGGGGGGGGGTAAACTGGTTCTTCATAGGCTGTCTAGGACAACTCGCGGCTGGCTTAAGTTCCCATTGAAAGCAGCTGGACATTTTCATTGCCGTTTGTGACAAAATCTGGGTGGAAACTGAAATGCACAAAAGGTTCAAAAGAATGCTACCCCCCTCCCCCCCGCCTTTATTTTACCCCCACAGCCTGAACCTCGTCAGTCCAACACGCCATCACCTCAGCAAGCGCTCTGGACACCTTGTTAGAGTCATTGCATTCAATTGCAGGCTAGTTAAAAAGAATAAAAATATATATTCTAGTTTCTAATTCCCGTTATTTGCTTTTTCATATCCAGTCTTGTGGCATTAGTCATATAATGGTTTGTTTATCCATTTGCCACTTGGAAAATGGGTCGGCTCCAAATATCTGCACCCTCTTCTACTGTCTGATAAAAAGAAAAAGAACCAAACAACAAACCAAACAAACCCAACTACAACTGAGTGTTCCTTTTAACTTTTTATATCCTGATCTTTAAAAAAAAAAATCAGAATGCTTGCATTAATGTTTGCTCCTGTTTGTGACGATCAAATATACACACGCACACGCACAAATTAAGAGTACAGTGAAAACGACTAATAAATTAGACACGCACATGAGATGACCAACCAGTCTAACGTCAACATGCACGCTCCAGTCCACAGAGCAGTCACTGCAAGCGCAACCACACGGGCGTTAGCGTGTGTCCGTAAAGCACCATTCATCGCGTTACATCATCAAAATCACAACTAGCACATAAGCTTTGCTGAAAAGGTTGGTATCAATATACTCTCCATCTGTATGAAATGACCCCCATCCCCCCCCCCCCCCCCCCCCCCCCCCCATCCCCGCCTCCATTGTTTCATGTGCTGGCGGCCCTGACACTGAGGTTTAAAGAAGAGCCACTTACTGGGGCAGTGATCATGCTAGGCATTTTTCAAACCTGTGTGGTAAAAGTGGTTCCCAGGAACCATTCAATCATTGTAACCAGTCAGATACAGTGCTGTATATATACTACTACTACTAGAGCTCTACTGGCAAACACCATGCTCCCTTCCACGTTTTGAAGAGGGGCTAGCGTTCTCATCTGATTCCCCCCCCCCCCCCCCCATTTCATTCCCTAGTCGTACACACACTGCAGATGCTATAAAAAAAAATCTATAAAAAAAAATCTGTTTGCATTCCAAATTACAGTCACAAGTGGATCCTAAAGCAACCCAGTTTACTGTGCAAAACGTTGCACCTTACGGCACACTGACATAAACATGCACAGACCAAAGTACACAGACACTCACACACACATACACACACAATATATATATACACAATGGCAGAATGATCAAATCACATTAATGTACACAATGCACTGCATGTGTTGTGATCAGTCAGCACAGATCTGAGACACGCCATATATCTTGATGTAGAGTCTGCCATTTACAAAGAAATGTACAGGTCTATACTAGCAGAAATATATCCACCCACAGTACAAAGAACTTACAAAGTCAAAAATACCAGATGATACACTCCAGATCATTATATATTCAGATCGTTGTCTTACCAAACACAGAGTAAAAAAGCAGGTGTAAAAAATGCACAGTAAAGAGGGACTGTTACAACAAAATGGATAGCATTTGGCACACCAAGGCACACTTCAGGTAAAAACAATGTGTGTATCACAGTATGTCTGTCATGTCGTTTATAAACAATCCTTGAAGGAAAGAAGTCCAATAAAAATAAAGTACATCAGAGGAATCCCCTGAAGGCAAATCATTACAGTTTTCTGGAGACATTGTTCCTTCTTTCAACACTGATTAAAAAAAACCTCTGCTAGCAAAAAGCAATTCTGGTGGCCTCAGCCATTTTTTGTCTCAAGCTTATTTCACTGTCATACAAAACAATAACAACAGAAGATAGAAAATGCAAGACTACATCCGTATGTTTATATGCTTACATTATCAAAACAAGTCAAATGGTCGATGTATACCTTCAGGCATGGGAATTTTCTCTCTCTCTCAACACCCCCCCAAAAAAACACACTAAATGTGGGGAGGGGGTGCGCGTGTGGGGACAATTCAGATACAGGAGTGAAATTCTCTCTCTAAACTGAAGAATTGGGTTGGGAGGCATAATTGTCTGTAAAAATCAAACAGGCCTTGAGGGAGGAGGATTGGGGGGAGGGGGGGGGGGGGGGGGGGGGGGGTTACACTGATGCGTTTTCATTCTAAAGGTTTTTATATTTCTTGGTTCTCTTTTAGCAGAAGCAAGCATATTAACTTTAGTAGAACATAGCTTCACTGTAGAATTCCACAGATTAGCTGACAATTTCCATGCCAAATACAGCCTACAAACAAAATAGCTGTAATCATTCTTTTCACACAACGTGCTACAAAACTTTGGCAACTGAGAGGATTATCTACATAACAACAGCAAGCAAGCTAAAGCCGATTCTGACTGTGTATACCACACAGTAAGACTTTACAAATGCTGACACAAAGAACGGTTAAAACTGAACTACTGCCATGTATTTCCTGGTGGCTAGAACCAGGATGCATAATTATGTCAATCTACATGCGGCATACAAATGTCCAGTATGGGGCTAGCAATAAAGCATAGACTTTTTTTCTTTTTCTTTCTATATTGTAAACACATTCACTCCAGCGAAAAAAGCATACAAATGGATGCATAAATGTACAATGTAATGCTGTAGTTCTTCAAACATTTGACACTAGGAAGCAAAAATGTAAAAATGTGTCATTTTCAATTAGTCCACAGCTGCTTTCATTCCTTTCTGTAAAGACTTTTTGTTTTCTTATGACGTTTTTCTTTATCCAACAGAAATACTCGTCAATAAGCCCAATTAACTTTTTTTTTAATATGGAAGCATGAAAAGTGCATCAGAAATGCGAAAGACAGGGATGAGCAAACTGGGTGGTCTGACTCTGGTGCCGCTCACTTTCCCATCATAAAGTGATTCAAATTCTCCACTGGCAAATTGCAAACTAAAGAACAAGCGCATGCATGCACGTATGCAAACATACACGCACACATTTACACATACACATGCATGCACACACACATTTACACACACAGACATGCACGTGCACACACACACACACACATTCAAACATACACAATCTCTGTGAGTGTCTCCTAGCCATCTCTCTCGCTCTGTCTCTGTCTTGCTCCATCTCTCTGACTCGTTCACTCAGTGTCCAAAAGGCTGAAAACATCTAGGCTTGTCATGCATACTACAACTCTGCAACCAAGACCTCTCCGAAAGTCACAGGTCTTCATTCTTGGCAACCAGGTGTCTTAGTCAATGTCAGCACGGTGCTGTCATGATGATAACAACGATGACTATACTCGTGTTAATGACGAAGACAACAATGATGACTGGAATCATGCTGATGATGATGGCAACAAGATGACTATACCCATGCTGATGAAGATGATAACAACAGTGACTATGTCATGCTGATGATGTAGATGATGAAGACTTTATTTAATTAATGATGAAGTTGATGATAACCATACTCATGTGATTTTGACAATGAAGATGATGGCGACCGGATATCACAGGCACATCAATTAACACAGGCATTTAATTGTTCCCCCAGAGCTTCTCCCGTCCCTACCCTCCATCAATGCAAACACATGTGACCCCCTTCAAAACGGGGAACAGTCGCTTTTCTCTGACAGGGACAACAAACGGAGGCCATTCTGTCAAGCTGACCCCAGCCAGTAAGGTATATAGTCACGTATCTGATGCTGGAGTTGACACAGTATCCAAGAAGCACAAGGCCAAGAGGCATGTTTCTCCACATCCACAGGCACAAAACAGCATCAGTTCTTTTCAAAACATGACCAACATGTTTGGGGAAAGCCCAGGTACACTCCATCCTGTCAGTTCCCAAGATCTGGAGGGCAGAAGCCCTGCCTCAAACAACCAGGGAAGCGGATTCCTTGGCGCCACTCCGCAGACGTCTCAAAACACGCCTGTTCTCTGAATGACCTTGCACCATCTGTCTTTTTCTTTATTTTAATTCTCATGACTTTCTTTCTAGTGTGTCTCTTTCTTTATTTTAATTCTAACAACTTTCTTTCTAGCGTGTCTCTTTATTTTAATTCTTACGACTTTTTCTTTATTTTAATTCTTACGACTTTCTTTCTAGTGGGTCTTTTTCTTTATTTTAATTCTTATGACTTTCTCTCTAGTGTTTCTTTTTGTTCATTTTAATTCTGATGACTTTCTCTCCAACCCCCCCACCCCCTTCAGTGCACCGAGCATTCAAGTTAATGGAATATCATGCGCTATGAAGGTGGACCTCCTCCTCCTCCTCAAACAAGTTGCTGCATGCACCTGAAGCAACGTACAATGTGACGACGATGGCCCTAACTTGCTCGCCATTTCCAGGCAGTAAGTAAGTAGTTTGCTTTTGTTTTCCGTCCAGTCAGCCAGGGCAGTTTCTAAATATCAGGGCGAGCACTTCCTCTTTCTCCAGCCCTCTCCTCCACGTGACCAGAGCTGAGATTCCCTGGCTTTGTGCCCTCAGTAAGTGTCTGGGTCTCCAGAAACACTTCAGGTTGTGTCTGGGTCTCTGCAACACTTCAGGTTGTGTCTGGGTCTCCTGCAACACTTCAGTTGTGTCTGGGTCTCCTGCAACACTTCAGGTTGTGTCTGGGTCTCCGGCAACACTTCAGGTTGTGTCTGGGTCTCCTGCAACACTTCTGGTTGTGTCTGGGTCTCCTGCAACACTTCAGGTTGTGTCTGGGTCTCCAGTAACACTTCAGGTTGTGTCTGGGTCTCCGGCAACACTTCAGGTTGTGTCTGGGTCTCCGGCAACACTTCAGGTCTTCTGAGACACAAGCCACTGGATGTGAGGATTGCGTTGCTTGCTGCTCTACTATGATTTATCCTGCTCTGATGATGCAGGTAGAATCAGTAACATCACCAGAGTAGCGTGATCCAGTTCATATCAAAACAGGACATAATTAATGCTCGAGACATGGACACGCTGAACTTGAAGGGCCCGGCACGGCAGCTTACTAGTGTCAAAAGACAAAATGACTTATTACTAGTAATCTGCACATGATTACTCATTTTGTGTTTTGACTCACAGTTAATGGTTTACTTGTGTCAAAAGCACATAATCAGTAATATGTCTTTTGACGCTTGATTCCAAAGGCTTAAATTTATCAAAAGCACAACTTTAGTAATTATGTGCATGTAGTTGTAATTATGTGCACATACTTGTAACTACGTGCACATAATTAGTAATTTGTCTTTGGACGCTAGCAAGCTGCCGCAGCCAGGACCTATGGATAACTGGTGTTTTAACGGCAAGTCAGCTGAACACTTCATGTCAGGGTAAGGGCGGGTCAGGAACGCACAGGGCACCACGGGCGAGTACTTCGCCACTGGCCGCCGACAGGTTTCCGATCACCTCAGCAGTCCCACGCCGAGCGACGCGCGTTGCCCACAGGCACGGGCAGGAAGGAGCGCGGCGTCGTGGGACTGTCACGTCCGGACTCGCTGGACGCCACCCTGGCCGTGCGGCGGTTGGGAGCGGGATACTGCGCAGCCAGCTGGGCGCGCGATGGGCAGAGGTTGCGCCACGACGTCAACACCTGTAGCAAGGACACAGAAACATCGCCAGGTGGATTTTTTTGCCCGACAATGAAGGTGGGAGGGTGAGAAAATGGGGGGGGGCATTTTTTGCCTGACAATGAAGGTGGGAGAGGAAGAGGGGGGGGT
>JABMCL010003105.1:20000-57500 GCA_018857735.1 Alviniconcha marisindica | reverse complement strand
GATCCAAACACATAAAAGGTTCAAAAGGATGCTACTTGTTAGGACAAAACACAACGTGAATTTTCAGGGTAATCCCCTCTATCAAGCTACAAAACAACTCTTAAACAACAGTCAAACGCATGTTAACTGATGAACTGTTAACAAAAGCAACAACAACACCAAAATGGCCTGCTGACCTCATCTGCAGCCTGACTTCGACGTTGTTCTGCAGCGAGCGCACCCTGAGGGAGAGGTGGCGCCAGTACACAAAGTACAGTCGCAGGTTGCGCTCCTGCAAAGCGTGCTGCAAAGCCAGTCCTCGGATACGTCGCTCTTTGGAAGCTGGCGAACACAACGTTGTCCAGTTTAGGGTCAAACATCCACATCCTGCATCAACTCCAATCAGACAGTCAGACAATCAAGCCAGCGATAAGCCCTTCTCCTCTGCTCATTATTTTCGCTTTTCTGCAGTGTTTTGGTTTCTGTGAGGCACTTCTGGAAATGGAGGCACTTTGTGCTGAAACTGTTTAACCGTCACTGGGTCTGTTCTGACTCAGGTCAGATATTTGGTGATGAAGGAAATGATCAGTCATCTATCAAACCAGTCATACATACCCTCTCTCTCTCTCTCTCTCATACACACACACACACACACACACACACACACACACACACACAGATGCATGCATGTACACTCCATTTCTCTCTTTCCCACACATGCATACACACACACACTCACACACTCTTGCTCATTCACACACACACACACACATGCATGCATGCACACATGCATGCACATACACACACACACACACACACTCACATGCATGCATGCACACACACACACACAAACACATGTACATACACACACACAAAAACACTTTTTCTGTCTCTTTCTCACAGACAAAACAAAAACAACAACACAACACAACACAAAGCAAAACATACACCAGAACAGATGCAACAACAGCCCCCCAAAAACAACAACAACAACAACCCAAAATGTGCCAGACCTTTAGCATGGACGTGCCAGGCGTGCAGGACGGTCAGCAGCAGTTTGTGGGTGAAGCCTGTCGCCACCAAGGAGGCCTGAAGCTTCTGGCGCCACTCCCCCAGCAGACGCCGCACCAACTCCTTCTTCTTCTGCGCCACGTAGTCCGCCTGCCGCTGCTTCAGCTCCTCCACCCGCACCAGAGCGCAACGCCAGTGGTTGAACATCCGCGACAGCTGCAGAGGACGTATGGAATCCCAGCGATTACGGGAGAAAAGTCAGCGGTGTAGAGCTAGAGCGTTAGCTCTCGAAAGGGAAGTAAAACACGGTCCAGCGGTGGTCACCAGTTGGACGGGTGACCACCACATGCCGTAAGCTAGGCTTCATGCCAGACCCAGACTCTACAAAAGTCTTTTGGATGAGACTATAAACTGAAGTATCACGTGTAAAAAGATTGCTTGTGCATGTTAAAGATTCTGTGGTCCATGCAGGAGTTTGGAGGATTTATGAAAACACTGAAATAACCCAGCAAACACCAAAAGACCAGATGAATGTGCATGACTTTGAATAACACTATAAGTGGTGGATTTAGGAAACACTGAAATAACCCAGCAAACACCAAAAGACCAGATGAATGTGCATGACTTTGAATAACACTATAAGTGGTGGATTTAGGAAACACTGAAATAACCCAGCAGACACCAAAAGACCAGATGAATGTGCATGACTTTGAATAACACTATAAGTGGTGGATTTAGGAAACACTGAAATAACCCAGCAAACACCAAACGACCAGATGAACGTACATGACTTTGAATAACACTATAAGTGGTGGATTTAGGAAACACTGAAATAACCCAGCAAACACCAAAAGACCAGATGAATGTGCATGACTTTGAATAACACTATAAGTGGTGGATTTAGGAAACACTGAAATAACCCAGCAAACACCAAAAGACCAGATGAATGTGCATGACTTTGAATAACACTATAAGTGGTGGATTTAGGAAACACTGAAATAACCCAGCATGCACCAAAAGACCAGATGAATGTGCATGACTTTGAATAACACTATAAGTGGTGGATTTAGGAAACACTGAAATAACCCAGCATGCACCAAAAGACCAGATGAATGTGCGTGACTTTGGATAAACGCTATAAACTGGTCAATGACTGCATGGTGTACACAGAATGTATACCAAAATGGCAGCAGTCTTATGTGGCACCATAACGACAGGTATATAATCTCTGCTTCCCCCACCTCCATACCCATTTCCCCCTTCTTCCCATTCCCAATAAGCCTTGTGGTTTCTGTGGATGTTAAACACCATGTTTACTTCACGTTTCATACGGATAGATAGACAATTAGTTTTTAACACCCAGTCAGCTGACAATGAGGTTTTATGAAAACGAGTAAGGAGAAGTGCACGAGTGCTTTAAATCCTAACACCATTGTACACACAAAATTACAACTAGAACTGCTTCACTGAACTCACCACACCAAAACGGTTCCTTTTTGTAAAAAAACATTAGGAAAAGTCAAGCACCTACATGACTGCTACTTCGGGAAGCACGGATACTCACACACATGCACACACAGGCAAAGGCTCACACACATGCACATGCACACACTTTAGGAGTAACTCACCCTGCTGTACTTAAAGACCACAATCAACTTGCGCCCTCTGGTGTTCTGCGCCTTCTTGCGCCACTCCTTGCCGCAGTGCAGAGCGCTACGCTGCGCTCGCTTTTCTCGCAGCACGTGCAGGCCTTGTCGCTGCTGGTAGTGCAGCTGCCAGCGATGGAACAGCTGACCCACCTGCAGCCCAACAAGTTGCGCACCATTCAACTTCACAGATCCCGGAAATTTGCCCACCATTCCTCTTCATAGATCCCAACAATTTGCCCACCTTGCAACTTCACACATCCCAACAATCTGCACACCATTCAACTTCACATATCCAAGCAATTTTCCCACCATTCAACTTCACAGACCAGGCAATCCACCCACCATTCAACTTCACACATCCAAGCAATTGTCACACCATTCAACTTCACAGACCAGGCAATCCGCCCACCATTCAACTTCACACATCCAAGCAATTTTCACACCATTCAACTTCACAGACCAGGCAATCCGCCCACCATTCAACTTCACACATCCAAGCAATTTTCACACCATTCAACTTCACAGACCAGGCAATCCACCCACCATTCAACTTCACACATCCAAGCAATTGTCACACCATTCAACTTCACAGACCAGGCAATCCGCCCACCATTCAACTTCACACATCCAAGCAATTTTCACACCATTCAACTTCACAGACAAGGCAATCTGCCCACCATTCAACTTCACACATCCAAGCAATTTTCACACCATTCAACTTCACAGACCAGGCAATCCACCCACCATTCAACTTCACACATCCAAGCAATTGTCACACCATTCAACTTCACAGACCAGGCAATCCGCCCACCATTCAACTTCACACATCCAAGCAATTTTCACACCATTCAACTTCACAGACCAGGCAATCTGCCCACCATTCAACTTCACAGAGCAGGCAATCTACACACCATTCAACTTCACAGACCAGGCAATCTACACACCATTCAACTTCACAGACCAGGCAACCTACACACCATTCAACTTCACAGACCTCCCTCACTGGATTGCAGCCGAATTCTCTCGTCACCAACAAATGTGCCCCGTTACTTATTTTGAAGGTTTAGTTACAAACTCACCAGCCTTTGACTCGGGCGCTACGCTTTGGCTTGTGAGGGCAACATGGGCGCCACTCTCTGGGCTCCTTGTGTGGAACATTACTTTGAATGTTCTGACTGCCTCAAGCCGCTCGGTGAATGGATGCATTGCTCACTCCTGCGCTAAAGGATTCTACGTTTTTATCCAATGAGTAGAACATGAAGCAGGAACTCACCGAGCGTGTGAGAGAAGCTGCCTGGAAGGACAAGATGGTCTGCCTGAGTTGTTTTCCGTCCAGCGTTGCCTGACGCCAGCCCGTGAACACACTGACAAACGCATGAATAACTTCAGTTGAGCGTAACAGCTAAAGAAATCAATTAAGATAGGATGTCCCCGCTACAAAGCCATTTTTTTTGTCTTTCTGTTCTATTTCCATAGCCCCATTAAAAGATCAGCAGTCTTTGGTGAAATTTTTCAATTTTTAGGAGAATCTCTTTGTAAACAATCAAAGTGTGGTTCTAAAAAAAGTGGAACAGATATTCCTGATGGCAAAATATGCAACCTGACTTTTATGATCAGGGGTACGTTTGCCAACAACCAGCCATGGGAGCTGACTGACCTCACGCACAACAAGTGACCCAACAACTATAACAACAGCTCCTCATCTGGCACACAAGAGCTACAGCAAAGACAAAATCTCAGCCAGTGTCAGTTTCACTACCTGCCTCTCCGTTTCCGGCCCAGTCTCAAAGGATGGAAGACAGGCTGGGTCTAAACACGATCAGAATCAGTGACAACCAGTTTTTAACCCTACCACCAGCTGACTGTAGACCTAACCAGCTAGCTTTTAAACCAGTTAAATCTGCCTCTGAACTGGCTTCGCTTGCAACCTCACTGACACGGTACAGCCAGGTACTCGATAATGACGCAGGTGTCTACGTTACTGCGAAGAAGGCAAGAAAGAAAGTCTTAAACGTCTCTTCTCAGTCAGCTAGCTGCGCCTCACCTGTGCAAGAGGTGCGCTTGATGCGCGGCACGGATGGTGCCTGCATGCTCTGCTAGACGCCGCCAGGTGACAAAGTGGGTCTTGACACACATCAGATTGACCTTGACCTCCAGTAAGCGTCGGCTTTGTCTGTGCTGCTTGCTCACTGCAAGAAAATAACAGCTGATATATAGATAGATATAAATGTATAGATATCACATTTAACTCGAGTCTATCTTGC
Source organism: Alviniconcha marisindica (assembly GCA_018857735.1). NCBI lineage: Eukaryota > Metazoa > Mollusca > Gastropoda > Provannidae > Alviniconcha > Alviniconcha marisindica. Next base: position 52,597 of record JABMCL010003105.1, on the reverse strand, counting down.
AAGACAAAAAAAAAAAAAAAAAAGAGAAAAAGAGAGAAACAAGTCACAGTTTACTTCAGTCTACATTGCGACTCATACTTATTTTAATTTTATTTTGATCCTGGAGGGGCCTTTTTTCAACTCCATGTAAGTCTTAAAAACACAGTGGAAAACCAAACAGTAATTTTTAGCACAGTAACATGAAAAATAACGTGCTGTCTGTATTTGCAACTCGCATGCCATGTTATTAATATTATTATCATTGTTACTGTTATCAAAATATTCTATGTACAGAAAACGCATCAAGATATTCTATGAAAAGAAGACACAGTCCTTACAAAGTACTAAAAAACAAATCTTTTAAAAGTTATCACAGACTGCAGTTTCTTGGCCAGGATAAAACAGAGCTATTGCTGTTTTCTGCTTGCCTGCGTTGGTCAGCATTCTTGTTTACTGCCAACAGCAGGAACATCGCACGGAACATAACATACCATCACAAAGAAGACATGTCAAAATCATGCCATACATCATTTCCTTCAAGCTCTGACATCAAATAAAAATTTAAATGTTTTAATACTTAGAGCAAAGACATTACAAACAAGCTCTTCATGTGATCATGCAGCCATAAATAAGTCAGCAAAGACGTCTGGACATCACGCAGTTTGGCGACTCAGCCTAAATGCGGTAACTAAGGGCAGTCACTCGTCGTGCCCATCCTAGCGTTTGGGTGTGGATCACACATTCTTGGTGCAGAATATCTTTGCTATTACTATTATCCATGGGTAGCCCACTACCTGCTACTACTGTTACTGCTGTTATGGTTACCCACCGGCAGCCCAGTCGTGCCAGCACCTGAACACGAGTCGCCTGTAGCCTTCAAGAGCTGCTTGGTACCTGCGCTCTGTCTCTCGCTTCTGGTGCAAGCGCTCACACCACATCCTGAAAGCCTATGACACAAACAGACACACAATTTACACCACATCCTGAAAGCCTACAACACAAACAGACACACAATTTACACCACACCCTGAAAGCCTACAACACAAACAGGCATACAATTCACACCACATCCTGAAAGCCTACAACACAAACAGACACACAATTTACACCACACCCTGAAAGCCTACAATACAAACAGGCATACAATTCACACCACATCCTGAAAGCCTACAACACAAACAGGCATACAATTCACACCACATCCTGAAAGCCTACAACACAAACAGGCACACAATTTATACCACATCCTGAAAGCCTACAACAAAAACAGGCACACAATTTACATCCCCGCCTGAAAGCCTTCATGCACACATCCTGAAAGACTTCATGCACATCACATCCTGAAAGACTTCATGCACACCACATCCTTAAAGTTTCCATGCCCACATCTTAAAGCCTTCATGCACACCACATCCTGAAAGCCTTCACACACACCATATCCTGAAAGCCTTCACTCACATCACATCCTGAAAGCCTTCACACACACACACATCCTGAAAGCCTTCACACACACACAACCACATCCTGAAAGCCTTCACGCACATCACATCCTGAAAGCCTTCATGCAAACCACATCCTGAAAGCCTTCATGGCAAACCGGCAACAGTCCACACTCTATCCTGAAAGCCCTCGTGACTAATGGGTACACAATTTATGCCACAACCTAAAAACCTTCAAGAAAAACAGGCGCACAATTTACGTCACATCCTGAAAGTCTTCAGGACAAGCAATTTATGCCATATCCTGAAAGTCTTCAGGACAAGCAATTTATGCCATATCCTGAGTCTTCAGGACAAGCAATTTATGTCATATCCTGAAAGCCAACCAAATGGACTGGCAACCGAGTCACAGCATATCCTAAATCAAACCAGGCAAACTGTTTACCAAAACACTCAACATGGATGGGATCTGTAACTTACAGAGTAAAACAAACGGGATGCGAGTGTATGTAGTTTTCTTTCTGTCGTTCATGCCTTGGTTCGAGTCGGGGTTGTTGTTGGTTTCAGATTTTCAGTTTTTCTTCCCTTCCTATACCCATGCCTTATACGATACAGCCGTTTGTGAGGGTCTGATTGTTATTTGTGGTGCATCTGTTTTTTAATAACCTACACTACATTAAAAAAAAAAAATTAATGTAAAGAAAGAAGAAAGAAAATTGCTTAACAAATTCAACCTGTCATCAGATTAATACTAACTGGCACACATACCAGGTTTTTACGCCGAGCTCGCAAGAAGTTCTCTGCTTTGCTTTGCTGATGTTGTCGCAGAGAAGCCCAGTTCTGCCAAGTGAAGAGCACCCTGAAACCAGGAGCCACTGTTATTTCATCGCCACATACACAGTACCAAAGTCAGCACACATACACACACACACACACACACAAAAAGGTAGCCTATAGCACTTGAGTTTCTTTGAATCTGTTTGATAGTATGATCAAGGCCGTCCACATACCTCAGTTGGTTGCGAACAGGGGGTGGAGGATGAGAAGAGGAATTATGGGTAGGTAATATTATAATGAGATTATTCTCTTTCTTGTATATATTTGCTTTTCGTACGGCACATGTAGATTATTTTTCTTGTGCAGATATACTTTTAGTTGTCATACATGTATTGCTTTCTTGAACATGTTACCTTGGATACTTTTCTCACTTAACACTGAAAATGTTAGAGAAAGTTGAAAAGTGCAGTGAGTTTGTGTAGACCAGAGAACAGCGCTAAAAAGTTATCTATTATTATACGGGCCCCCAGGCACAAACACACAATTTGCAACCCTCAAGTAAACAGAATATGAACGAGTTTATTGTCTGTGGCAGCGATGGAATTTGCCAGCAACTCTGGACGTAAAACGGCCCGCGACCCAAAACTGCCCACGACCCAAAACTGCCCACGACCACGTTCAGGCCACCCACCTGCCCAGCAGCTGAGCGTGGTGGACCCTCTTCAGCTTGACCAGGAAGAGGAATCGAACCCGCCAGGCATGCAGGCACACCCGCAGGCTGCGTTGCCGGATCCGACGGCTGAGCGAGGCCTCCAGCGGAAGTAGCTGGGTCTCCTCCGGAGTGGCGGTGGTCCACAGGTGAAGAACGGTGCGCTGGTGCCTCTGGTCCTGCACCTGGAACGACACAGCTGTTTTGATGACCTCTTGCGGAGGGAAGGAACGGGGAGGGTGGGGCCAGGATGTGGTTCTGACGGGGGTCTGATTCAGCTAAAGCCTTGCTTCGCTGTGCGTGCAGGTGTAGTCATCTCTGTTCTTTATTTTGTTGTTGTTTTCAAAAAAAAACATATGCATCCAGTCAGATGTTCAATACTTGTGCCAAGTGCTTGTGCTGTGCGTGAGCATGTATTTATTTCTGTTCTTCATTTTGTCGTTGTAGTTTTCAAAGCATACGCATCCAATCAGATGTTGAATACTTGTGCCAAGTAAGCTAATACACAGACACACACATTGTCTTTCATCAAGGCATGCATCTGGCAAAAACACAACAACAGGGGAGAAAACTGTTCAAACCTTTGCCAGCCACCAGGGAAATATTCTGCCAAGAACGTTTTTCACCAGATGACCTCTTGCTCTTTCTGCTAATGCAGCCTTGACCTTGCGACGCCGACTGTACTCAAGCAACGCAACAAGGCTGCTGTGCTTCAATCGCCAGTTCTGAAAATGGACGACACATGATCTGATCACCCTCACAACTGACCCAGCTAGTGACCCTATTCACACACCTGTCCCATTCAGTTTTAGTACTTGGGATTGCTCCCATCATAATGAGATACTGTCTATGCACATAAAAATAATTATTTCAGCCTTGGAAACTTTGGAGCTAAGTGAATAAGACCTTTCAGAATTTGTCTCCTTTGAATAATCTTGACACAACAACAGTGACAACAATCTTGCTCTTTTCCTGACAGCATCAAAAACAACAGGATTGGCCCTTCACGAAGAGAACTGACCTCTTGCCATCCTCTGACCGACAGGACAGGTTCACTGACACGGAAGGACCATGGGGAAGGTGTCAGAAAGGGTCTATTTACATGGAGGGGTCAGAAAGGGTCTATTTACATGGAGGGGTCAGAAAGGGTCTATTTACATGGAGGGGTCAGAAAGAGTCTATTTTACATGGAGGGGTCAGAAAGGGTCTATTTACATGGAGGGGTCAGAAAGGGTCTATTTACCTAGAGTCAGAAAGAGTCTATTCACATGGAGCAGCCAGAAACAGTCTTATACTGAGGAATCAGAAAGGGTCTATTTACATGGAGAAGTCAGATGGGGTCTATTTACATGAAGGAGTCAGAAAGGGTCTATTTATGCAGAGGAATCAAAAAGGGCCTATTTACATGGAGGAGTCAGAAAGGGTCTATTTACATGGAGGAGTCAGAAAGGGTCTATTTATATGGAGGAGTCAAAAAGGGTCTATTTACATGGACAAGTCAGAAAGGGTCTATTCACATGGAGCAGCCAGAAAGGGTCTATTTACATGGAGAAGTCAGATGGGGTCTATTTACATGGAGGAGCCAGAAAGGGTCTATTTACATGGAGTCAGAAAGGGCCTACTTGCACAGAAAGACCATGCGAAAAGCTTCAGGAACGGTCCATTGACATGGACATACCAAGGAGAGAGAGTCATAAAGGGTTCATTTACAAAGTAATATGCCAAAGGAATGGTTTCAGAACAGGTTCATTTACACAGAAATACTAAGGGAAAGGCTTCAGGTAAGGTTCATTGACAAAGGAATACCAAGGGAAAGGAGTCGGAAAGGATTCATTTACCAAGAAATACAAAGGGAAAGGCTTCAGAAAGGCTTCAGGAAAGGGTCACTGACATGGAAACACTATGGGAAAGAAGTCTGAAAGGGTTCATTTACATAGAAATACCAAGGGAAAGGCTTTGCGAAAGGTTCCTTGACATGGAAATACCAAAGGAAAGGCTTCAGAAAAGGTTTGTTTCCACATAAATGCCAAGGGAAAGGTTTGAGGAAAGGTTCATTGACATGGAAATACCAAGGGAAAGGCTTCAGAAAGAGTTCATTGACAGGGAAATACCAAGGGCAAGGCTTCAGAAAGAGTTCATTGACAGGGAAATACCAAGGGCAAGGCTTCAGAAAGAGTTCATTGACAGGGAAATACCAAGGGCAAGGCTTCAGAAAGAGTTCATTGACAGGGAAATACCAAGGGCAAGGCTTCAGAAAGAGTTCATTGACAGGGAAATACCAAGGGCAAGGCTTCACAAAGAGTTCATTGACAGGGAAATGCCAGGCTTCAGAAAGAGTTCATTGACGTGGAAATACTGTGGGAAAGGCTTCAGAAAAAGTGGTCTTATCATCAGAGTGGTCTCCCATCAGGGTTTCCACAGTACACCAGAGGGAGCCCTGTGCAAACAAAGAGAGGCCTACGCTCATGTTGGTGGCTTTCTGGTTGTTGGCCTGATGACTCCTCCACAGTCGGAAGGCCAAGGTCAAGGTCAAAGCACGGTGATTCTCCTCCACTTCCTGCGCTAGCTGGCGAAGCTGTCGCTGACGGTGTGTGTAGTCCAGCCACTGACCAAAAGCCAGGCTGACCGGCCAGTGAGACAGGCGAGTCAGGAACGTCATGGTCAGCTCCTGGAGGTGACCGACAAAGACAAGTCAAACACGGTGCCGGGTGCTTGAAGCCATAAACTGACCTTCCCTAGCACAAGTGACCAGAAGGTAAATGTCCAGACAATGACAAAGAAACATTTCACAAATATTACACATAATATATTGTGGTCTCCAATAGACACTGTCTCTCAGTCTCACTCATCTTTACATACAATGCATCCCTCCACCCCCACCCCCAATATCCAGGTGATGACAAATAGTATGTGTAACATATCATGGTCTATAACACACACACACACACACACACACACTGTCTCTCATCCATCTTTACAAACAATGCATCCCTCCCTCAAGCCTAAATAGCCAGGCGATGACAAACACATAATATTATGTGTAACATATCATGGTCTATAACACACACACACACACACACACTGTCTCTCACTCATCTTTACATACAATACACTAACACACATGCAACCCCACTCCCCAGTATCCAGGTGATGACAAAAAAAGACATGACAAATATCACATGTAACATATCACAGTCTACAACACACGCTGTTTAATACACACACACTCACCCCCCCCCCCCCCCCCCCCCCCCACCCCAATTACCTGCAGACGTATATTTTTGTTGCGTCGTTCCTCCATTGTCTGCAGGAGACCAGAGTTGAGCAGTGTGGCTCTGTCAAGTTCAAGGTCTGTGCTGAAGACACGCTCAGAGTTTGCAGAATGATCCGATGCAAACAAACTGAAAGTGTAAATTAAAAAAAATCTAAATCTGTTGGATATACAAGAACAATGTATTCGCAAACTGGGAAAAATACAAAGTGAGCTGAAACTTTTATTTGGTGTTTATTATTGATTTTAAGTTGTATACCATGATCATTTAACACAGTTACTTCCCTTTGAATGGGATTTTGTAGAGAAAGGGCAGCGGCCGGTCTGGGGCCATGAGGTTTAACGTAAATATATATATCACATGTATGAGCACATATCTATATTGGAACCTCAAGTATATAAGCATACAAATTCAAATGTCTGTAGAATATCAGCAAACAATGTTAACCTTCTTACCCGAAGAAGAGGACACAATAATGAATAGGCTGAAATACGGCAGTAAGCAAAACAGCAACAAGAGAAAAAAGGGGAGAGATGGAGGAGAGAGGAAGGGTGGGGTGGAGGCGAGGCAACTGAAACTTTCTGTCAATTCTGCTGCTGTACACCTGCACGCATGCAGTCAGTACCATGGCACTCAATACCATGTCAGTGGAACTAGTGCAAAACCAGGATGAAAGACCAAGAACAGCAAAACCAGGAAAACAAAGACATACCCATACTTTTTTTTTACATTGTCAAGGTGAATGTGTCGCCCTGATATAACCCTAATGGTTGACTGGGCGTAAAACACCAAGTTACTTACAAAGTGGATGTGTTGCCCTGATATAACCATAATGGTTGACTGGGTGTAAAACACCAGATGTTTACTTACAAAAGTGGATGTGTTGCCCTGATATAACCATAATGGTTGACTGGGTGTAAAACCCCACACCAAGTTACTTACAAAGTGGATGTGTCGCCCTGATATAACCATAATGGTTTGACTGGGTGTAAAACACACACCAAGTTACTTACAAAGTGGATGTGTCGCCCTGATATAACCATAATGGTTTTACTGGGTGTAAAACACACACCAAGTTACTTACAAAGTGGATGTGTTGCCCTGATATAACCATAACAGTTGACTGGGCGTAAAACACCAAGTTACTTACAAAGTGGAAGTGTTGCCCTGGTATAACCATAATGGTTTGACTGGGTGTAAAACAAACACCAAGTTACTTACAGAGTGGATGTGTCGCCCTGATATAACCATAATGGTTTGACTGGGTGTAAAACACACACCAAGTCACTTACAGAATGGATGTGTCGCCCTGATATAACCATAATGGTTTGACTGGGTGTAAAACACACACCAAGTTACTTACAAAGTGGATGTGTCGCCCTGATATAACCATAATGGTTTGACTGGGTGTAAAACACACACCAAGTCACTTACAGAGTGGATGTGTCGCCCTGATATAACCATAATGGTTTGACTGGGTGTAAAACACAACACCAAGTTACTTACAAAGTGGATGTGTCGCCCTGATATAACCATAATGGTTTGACTGGGTGTAAAACACACACCAAGTTACTTACAAAGTGGATGTGTCGCCCTGATATAACCATAACGGTTTGACTGGGTGTAAAACACACACCAAGTCACTTACAAAGTGGCTGTGCATGCGTACCGTTTGACAGAGGTGGTGGAGGAGGAGCAGGGGCTGCCAGACCAGTCCCCGTTGCCCAGCTCCAGCAGGTCGCCAAACTCTGAAACACAGACACGCTCCATGCACTCACAGGCTCCTGCACCGAAACCTCCCCACGGCCTCTCTTATCCTCCGCAGTGAAACATTCAACAGTGTCTGCCAAAGAGGACGCAGCCTCCGGTAAGTCCAGGTGTTCCCTATGCCCCTCCCAACCAGCTCCGCATCCCACGTTTGAGAGGCCTCTAGTACCGCCCACCTTCCCAGTCTTCCTGCCTGCCCAACTTCCCATATCTGAGAGGCCCCTGATACCGCCCACCTTCCCAGTCTTCCTCACTTTTCCTGGGAGGCCTTTAGTACCGCCCACCTTCCCAGTGTTCCCCACTTCCCCTGAGAGGCCTCTAATACCGCCCACCTTCCCAGTGTTCCTGCTGGCCCCACTGTGGGTCCAGAACTGGATCATATTCAGTAATGCACACTTTTTTTTTGCTGAGGCTGGGAAACCCGAGAGAAAGAAGGCATGAAGCATGCTGGATTGGCACGCTGCTGGCAACACAACGAACATCACCAGGCCATCAGAAACCGTCCATTCAAATCTGTAAACCACCATGTCACTTTTTGCCACCCAGTCACTTTACGCAAGACATAAAGCATGCAGGAGTTACATGCTCCAGGCAACACAACGAACATTACCAGGCCAACAGAAACCTTCCATTCCAGTCTCTGTAAATCACCTTTGATCCTTATTACGATCATCAGCACAAAATGCTGCCACTCACCGAGGCTGTGGTAGAGGGCAGAAGAGTTTTCTTCGGCGCTGACCTCACCAGTTTCCTGCAGCTGCTGCAGACCCAGCTGCTGGGCAAAGTGCTGCACCGCGCTGCACAGCGACTGCGATGACGCCTCATGCCACTCACGCAGGATGCTGCGCAACAAGCGCTGAGTAGCCGAACGCTGGTAAGCTCTAGGGGACAGGGAAAGCCATGAAAAGCATCGTTCAGCATGGTGACAAAAAAAAGACAGAAAAAGAAGAAGACTGACAATGATTATTATTCACCACTTTTATATAGTGCTATGCTCTGCGCTCGAGCACTCACTGTGTTCACGTCGCATGTGATTCTGAACAAGTGACTATCCTTTTCTAGCGCGTATTTTAATACCTACCAAAGTGGTCTACTGGCAGCGTTTTCTTCGATTGTTGCGTGGCTGCCGGTGCCACGTGAAACTGCTGCAATCTTTGCGCAAGTTCTGTGTACGTCATTCAACCATGCACCAGTTTACAGTGTCACTTCATTCAAAGCAATATATGTAGGGTGTACGTGTGTTTAGCTGTAAAAAAAACAGTGTAACCTGCCACTTGCACTTTTGGCAGAATGACCGGGATCTTTTATGTGCTACTGCGGTAACACCGAGGTGGAATGGATACCAACATAAGAGTCAGCACAGAAAGTTGACCCTGGAGAAGAAATTCGCCCACCACTCTTGCGGGGACTTGAACCCAGAACCTTCTGATCACAAGTCTGACACTCTAACCATAGAGCTATCCCTGCTCCCCAACGCAGCAAGGGGCAGTGCAACCAATATAACGCACGTTAAAGCTTTTCATTCACAAAGTCTGCATAAAACACCTCTTACATCTGTCATGCATTAGCTTGCTCACTGTTCCGAAACATAGAAGCTGGTCAATTTATTACAGTCATAAACAGCTTACTACTTCAAGCAAAAAGAACTTTCAAAGTCTTACAAGTTGGCAGGGATTCACCTAAATTTTACAGGTGGTTCTGAAAGAGAGTTAAGCGGTCTAAATCAAAAGGCAGTTCCACTGCACTGAGGCGGAGCAGGCACTGCGCGGTACCTGGTGATGACGTGCGCGTGAAGGGATCGTCGCCAGCTGACAAAGGAGGAGCGGATGTGGTTGTGGTTCTGACGCTGCTGCAGCCGCGCGATGGCATCGTTGTTGTCCGCCATCTGGGCCCGCACCCCTGACCACCACAGGTTGAAGTAACGACGCTTCAACTCCTGACTCAGCTCCTGGTGCAAAACAAACAGACAACAGCATCAGATGAACACAAAGTGACGGCTACAGCTGCTGGTGCAACAAACAGACAACGGCACCAGATGAACACAAAGTGACGGCTCCATCTCTGTAAAGAGGCAACAAGAGCAAAAAGCTCAGATGACGCAGTCAAAACAGGGAAACAGAACTTTCAATTTTCCTTTTGTAAACTGCAAATAGACAAACAGCTCTTACAGCCAGACTGGGCATATTTGTATGGGCAAATTCAAACAATGAATGTGCATTCACTTTTCTTTTCTTTTTTCATCTAACTGATCTGTGACTGACTCAGCAGTCACCAGGGGACTTCAGAGCCGCACTGAAAATGCAAATTTCACACACAAACCGGTACTGAAAAACAACAGCACATAGTTACATGCACAAGACCCAAGATCTCAAGACCCATATTTTCTCTTCTGGACTCTAAATGCCTTGCCTGTGTGCATGCAGATATGTGCCATTGGTTTCACGTGCGTGGGTATATGTGTGCATACAAGTGTGTGTGTGTGTGTGATTGTTTGTTGGAAGTGATAAGAAAGATGTTGAATGAAGTGTTGTAGTGTGTTGTAATTAGTTAAGTTCATTGTGTGTTATCTTGTTGATCTTATTGATCGGACAAAAACAACATAGCTCAACCAAAAACAGATAAGTGTCATAGCTCTCCATCTCATTTTTCACAATTTTTCATCGTTTAACTGTTAAGAGTTGTTTCGTAGCTTGATCAAGGGGATTAACCCAAAAATTTGCATGTTGGTTTTGTCCTAACAAATAGCGTTCTTTTGAACCTTCATGAGTTTGGATCTGATCTCACCGCTTCGGGCCCATGTTAGGTGCAAGTGCCTTACAAATGCTCTTCCACATTACGTTACACAACAAGACAAGCTACCTGCTCAGCCTGTTCCTCAGCCTTCACCCTCAGCTGCGCCAGAGTCCGGACCTGCCAGTGCTGGAAGCTGTGGCGCAGAAGGTTGCGGCAGTGGTAGAGTCGCGCCTGGTGTTTGCGGCGCAGGATCTCCCGCCACTCCTGCAGCAGGCACAGTGCCAAGCGATGCATGAAGCTCTGATGGGCCAGGCGCGACACCTGTTGACAGTGGTACTGGCGCCTGCAAACCAACAGGTGAGGTAAGTCTGAATTCCATTGATCAAGATCTGATCCGGCACCTTTACATCAAGACTGGAGACCAAAGTTTCAATCTTCTGTGTTGGAGAGAGAGAGAGAGAGAGAGAGAGAGAGAGAGAGAGAGAGAGAGAGAGAGAGAGAGAGAGAGAGAGAGAGAGAGATAGTGCATCTATGTATGTGCATGTGTGTGTGTGTGCATGTTGTTGCATATGTGTGTGTTTGTGTGTGTGTGTGTGTGTGTGCGAGCATGTGTGTGTTAGTGCATGTGTTAGTGCATAGATGTGTGTGTGTGTGTGTTGTGTGTGTGTTGTGAGAGAGTCTGTGTGTGTGTGTGTGTGTGTGTGTTCTGTGTGTATTGTGTGTGTGCGTGTGTGTGTGGTTGTGTGTGTGTGTGCTTGGTATGTGTGTGTGTGTGTGTGGTTGTGTCTCTGTGTACTGTCCTGTGTACAGTGCTATACTTAATCGTTTTGCCCACATCTGTGCCCAATGCTGACAATTTAACAGGAAACAGAACATGCAAAAAACACTTCAAACTTCACTGGATGATCCCATTCAGTTTGGCCGTGGAACTAGAGTATTTCTAATCAAAGTCAAGATGTACACTTTTCTTCACCTCCATCTAGAGAAGACATGAGACAGCTGACTTTTCTGGAAGAGCTTCTGACATCTGCGTCGTTCTAGTCTGCTCTTGATGTGTTGATGCCATGCATCGAAACACCTGGAAAACAAACAAGAAACATACAGCTAAGATATCACGCAACAAATAAAGGTGCCTGCGTCTATTAAAAAAGGAGACAACAAAACCCCAAACCAATAAACACGGCTGAGGTGGAGTATTCTGCCAGTCACAATGATGTCAACAATCTGTTTGGGCAAATATGCCTCCCCCCCCCACCCCCAATCACACACACACACCAACCCACCCACACACACATCACCCACTCCACCCACACACCAGAGAAAAATAATACTGAAAGATTGCCATAAAAGTGAAACCAGCATTGCAATTTTCATTCTAAAACAGCATTAAAACAAAACAAAACATTCAACTGCAAAACTAGAAAATCAAAGATTCCCACCCACTCCCATGTCACAGTTGAAAGCTCCTTCGCACCTAAAAGTCAAATGCATTGGCATACAAAGTAAGTATTTTGATTAGTTTAAATCCATCACAAATTTTCATTCTGTATTAAAGGAGCGTGACCTTGGAAGCGTCATCACACCAGCACGCAGACACAGATGTAGGCGAGAGCGTGGCAGCACTGACCTAGTGACCAGCAGTCGCTGTCGGCGAACGACCAGGGGTCGGATGGTGAGCACTCGCTGGGTGGCGAGACGCCACTCCTGGAAACGCCTCTGCAGGGAGCAACGTTCCAGGATGTGGCGCGACGCCACCGCTTCTGCGTTCTCCTCCTCCGCGCGGCTTTTTGCTGCCAGCCACTTGCCAAACATACCTAAAGGACAGAAACAGTCACACAATACAACCCGCACTGAATGATAATAATGTCTTTCTCTTATGTTCACTTACTCCACTGGAGAATACAGCCCATTACTTGAAAACCAAAAGCAATAAATCATACACAAAGACATACCCCTCTCCCGTCCCCACACAGCGTCTGTCCAATCTCCTTCAACCTTATAGTCCAACAAGACAATTACGCTCTGCATCTGACATCCGAACCTTTGTCACCCCTCATGTAAACACAAAAACATTTGGTGAGAGATCGTTCCCTTACCCTGGCCCATCTGTTTGGAACAGTTTGCCTCAAACACTCCGCCAGTCTGATTTTTCTTCCTCTTTCAAGGCCACCCTCAAGATGAACCTGTTCAATAACTATTTCTAAACTGTCTTTTTCACAGTCATGCCTATTCCCACATCTGACGTGTGTGTGCGTGTGTGTGTGGTGTGTGTGTGTGTGTGTGTGGTGTGTCTTTGTGTATATGTTGTGTGTGTGTGTGTGTGTGTGTGTGTGTGTGTGGTGTGTGAGTGTGTGTGTTGTATGGTGTGTCACTGCATGCTGTGTGTGTGTGATGTGTGTGTGTGGGGTGTGGTGTGTGTGTGGTGTGTTGTGTATGTGTGTGTTGTGCATGCTATGCGTGTGTGCATGTTGTGTCTGTGTGTGTGTGTGTGTGTGTGTTGTGTGGTGTGTGTGTGTGTGTCATGTGTGTGTGTGTGAACATGCGTGCCTGTGTGCATGTATACATACTTTGCTAGTGTTATTGTAAAGTGCCCTCCACTCCCACCTTGTGTGGTAGATAGGTGCTTTAGAAATCACCCTTATTTTTATCGTTGTTACCAATCAGTAGGACAGCCTGTTGGGATGAATGTCGTGAGATGATGTTAAGGAACAGGAGCTGGATGACCAGCCTTTGTAAGGGAACAATGAAAGCTTTTCCGAGTTATGGAACGCATCAATTATCTCCCTTGAATATATGTCAACGTAAGAAGAACATTATAATTAAGCAAAGTCTAGTTTACGTCCCTTCATATCCATGCCCATGCTAATCAGCAACACACCATGTGTGTTTGTACGGATAATAATTTCCCCAGATACACAATTTTCAATTTAGGCATTTGATGCAGATGCAGCCTTTAAAAAGGTCAAATGATACACTGTGAAAGTGGTATACTGGGTAAAGTTCATTACAAAATAATGATGCAAAGTCAGATGCTTGTCGCACTTTATTCACAGCCTCCAAGGAAATTCCGGCACCAAGGACTTTGCAATCTCCAGAAGCGGCAACAGAAACAGCGACTCACGTTTCAACAGTCCCAGCTCCCTGACTGGTTCCGTTTCTTCCAGCATGGCATCGAGACGTTGGATGTGACATTTGTGACGCCAGTGCGCTGTCATCTTCCTGAAATCGTGAACATCAAGCATCAAAGCATGTTTCTGTCCCTTCACCATTCAGTTTAACTACTGGCACACAAAGCGGACATTATCACGGTACACAAAGCCGACATTATCATGAAAGAGCTGTACACAAAAACTTTCATCATCAATACAATGCTCACAGTGGACTGGATCTTCTATTTTCAAGAAAAGCGAACACAAAGAAGTAAATCAGTAACTCGACGTTTTACACCCAGCCAACCAGTACGGTTATAAGAGGGCAAACACAAAGAAAAGTCAGTAATTAACATCAAACACCTAAAGTTATATGTCGGGGGGTAAGCAAAATTCATCAGATCACCAAATAAAAGTCTGATCCACTGTTCAGGATAAATGTCACTATATATATATACAAAATGAAAGACAGAAGTGATGATAGTGATCGCTTTTATATAGCGCTATTTTCCACTCTCAAGCAGACTCACTGTGCTCGCATGTGATTTGACATGAGTGACTAGCTTTTTATAGCGCTGGCATTGCTGGTGCCACATGAAACTGCTGTCATCTTGGCACAAGTTCTGTGTACACCATGCAACCACGCACCATGCCACTTCATGCAAAGCCACATACGTAAGGTGTATGCGTGTTTAGCTGCAACCTGCCACCTGCACTTTTGGCAGAATGGCTGGGATCTTTTACATGCTAGTGCGGTATCACGGGGGTGGAAGGGATACCGAAATAAGAGTCGGCACAGAAGGCTGACCCTAGAGAAAATTCTCCCGCCACTCCTGCAGGGATTCAAACCCGCGACCTTTCCATCACGAGTCTGGCGCTCTAACCACTGAGCCATCCCTGCTCCCCTAATGGAGGCTGACCGTGACAAAAAACACTGTGCTTGGGAGTAGTGACTGCATGGGTGTTTCTGCTGTTCTTCTTTCTGTTATCTCTGCAGTACCTGACACAGGACAGTGACCACAGCTCTCGTTTGCGTCTCTCGTCCAGACGCAGGTGCAGCAACTCTCTCCACAGGCAGAAACAGCGAGTCAGCACCGTGCACTGTATCACCCGCACGTGCTGCTGGAGGCTGGCCCTGCCACAGGAACAGTTTCATGAGGAATCGTCACAGACTTCATGAGGGGTCAAAGGAAGACTTCCTGATGAAGGAAGAGTTTCATGAGGAATCGTCACAGACTTCATGAGGGGTCAAAGAAGACTTCCTGATGAAGGAGAGAGTTTCATGAGAATCGTCACAGACTTCATGAGGGGTCAAAGAAGACTTCCTGTGAAGGAAGAGTTTCATGAGGAATCGTCACAGACTTCATGAGGGGTCAAAGGAAGACTTCCTGATGAAGGAAGAGTTTCATGAGGAATCATCACAGACTTCATGAGGGGTCAAAGGAAGACTTCCTGATGAAGGAAGAGTTTCATGAGGAATCGTCACAGACTTCATGAGGGGTCAAAGGAAGACTTCCTGATGAAGGAAGAGTTTCATGAGGAATCGTCACAGACTTCATGAGGGGTCAAAGGAAGACTTCCGATGAAGGAAGAGTTTCATGAGAAATCATCACAGACTTCATGAGGGAGTCAATGGCCTGTCAAAGACTTCCTGATGATCATGACTGTCAAAGACTTCTGATGAAACATGTGGCCTGTCAAAGAAGATGCATAGAAATACATGGCCCTGCAAAGAAGAGTTGATGAATCATGGCCCTTCAAAGGATAAGTCATGGATCATGACCATTCAAAAGAAGATTTCATGATGAATCATGGCCCTGTCAAAGGAAGCTTCGTCATGAATCATAGCCCTGCCAAAGGAAGACCTTGTAGTGAATCATGGCCCTGTCAAAGGAAGAGCTTCATGATGAATCACAGCCCTGTCAAAGGAAGATGTCATCATGAATCATGACCCGGTCAAAGGAAGTCGTCACAGTGAATCATGGTCATGTCAAAGGAAGATGTCACAGTGAATCATGGTCATGTCAAAGGAAGATGTCACAGTGAATCATGGTCATGTCAAAGGAAGATGCCACAGTGAATCATGGTCATGTCAAAGGAAGATGTCACAGTGAATCATGGTCATGTCAAAGGAAGATGTCACAGTGAATCATGTTCATGTCAAAGGAAGATGTCACAGTGCATCATGGTCATGTCAAAGGAAGATGTCACAGTGAATCACGGTCATGTCAAAGGAAGTGTCACAGTGAATCATGGTCATGTCAAAGGAAGATGTCACAGTGAATCATGGTCATGTCAAAGGAAGATGTCACGGTGAATCATGGTCATGTCAAAGGAAGATGTCACAGTGCATCATGGTCATGTCAAAGGAAGATGTCACAGTGAATCATGGTCATGTCAAAGGAAGATGTCACGGTGATCATGGTCATGTCAAAGGAAGATGTCACGGTGAATCATGGCCCTGCTAAAGGGAGATGCAGTGATGAACCACGGCCTCAGCAAATGAAGACTTGAGAACCCTGGCACCAAAACTCTCAGTGATTGAATTAAGCACAAAAACTGAGTCCTCCTTCCCCTACCTAAAGCCAGTCTTGTGGGCGGTGTACTGCCTCCAGGCCAGCAGACTGCCGCGCATCAAGCACGCCTCCAGCAGGAACACTGCCTGCCGCTGTTTGCGACGGCGGTCGATGACGCCGCGGCGCCAGGTCAGCAGGCATTTGCGCAGACGGCTGCGAGTGATGGCGGCCTCGACCTCTTGGCGCCTCTGCGTGTTGGTCTGCCACACCCATCTCCAGTGATCAAACGTCTTCCTGCAAACCACAGGCGAAGGGTGCACGCACTGACGTCCTTTCCAAGTTCTCATCAGCCCTTTCAGTCCGTCAACCGAGTGATGTTTGTATGGTGCAAAGCCGCAAAAGCAAAATTAAGTTCCGTAGGTTACAGCTACAGAAAAACACGCCTCTCTTCTTTCTTTTTTAAACAAAGAATTAGCAATTGTTTTTTTTTCTTGGGGCGGGGGGGGAGAGTCATTACAACTGTACAACAACAACAAAAAAGCAGGAAAAAAAGTCAATGTTTGAAAATAGGTCACAATCACTGAAACTTGTATTAGCAGGTAGTTAGATCCCCAAATGTGTTTCTTCTGCTTCTTCCTTTTCTTTTTGTTGTGTGTGTGTGTGTGTGTGTGCGTGCGTGCGAGCGTATGTGCATGTGCGCATATGTGTGTGTGCGTGTTTAAGAAGAATGAAGGTGAATACATGTATAATTATTTAACACATGTTTGATTGCAAACTTGTTCTTGTTTTTAATTAAAATTGTTTTTAAATCTTGTTATTATTATTGGTGCAGCTTGCTGACACGTTGTTAGCATGATAACTGTAGGATCAGTCTAATATTACTCACGTGAAAAGACTTTTTTTAAAGAAGAAGAAGAAGAAGAAGAAGAAGAAGAAGAAGAAGAAGAAGAAGAAGAAGGAAAGTATAATCGTTTAACACAGGTATTCATTTACAGATGAAGCTGTATGCAGCCTGACCCTGACCCAGCAGACTGACCTGGACAGAGTGTGGTTGGCCATGGCCGTGGCTCGGCGCTGGTGGAGCTGCTGGTGCCACCTGAGGAAGGTGTGGCGTGTGGTGATGTGGCGCCAGTGCTCAATGCTGGTCGACAGATCACGCTGCCGCTCCACACGACTGATCTGAGCTCCGTGCCGCCATGCCTGAAGCGTTCTCTGCAGTCTCCGAATTCTGAAACAAAGAAGTGACAGCTCATTTCATGTAGAGAAAAACCTGCGGAAGAGTTCACGAAATGGTCATATACCAGGGGCAGAAATAACAGCTTTTTTAATACCTAGTCAACCATAGTGGGTTTTTTAATGCCCAGTCAACCATGGTGGTTTTTAACACCCAGTAAACTATGGTGGGTAACGCCCAGTCAACCATGGTGGTTTTTAACACCCAGTCAACCATGGTGGGTAATGCCCAGTCAACCATGGGGGCTTTTTTAATGCCCAGTCAACCATGGTGGTTACATCAGGGTGACTTCTCGCCATTCTGTTGCAACTTCTCTCTACCCCTTATAAAAGCAGTGAAGCAACAGTCACATTAAAATGGAGGGCAGTCACATTGAAACCGAGACAAATGGCATTAAAACTGAAAAGAATTCAATTTACCAAACGGTGCTCTTAATGCCAATGTGGTCTTTGGTAAGGGGAGGTCATTCACATGGGGGGGGGGGGGGGGGGAATTTGGTTTTGACATACGGGGAACTCCTATCGGTTCAGTTTTTTTCATCTACCGCACCATCACAGTGGTGAAAGATCATCCTAATGAGATACCCTGATGGCACCCTGGTGGGACACCACTCTAATGAGGGAGCACCCTGATGGGACACCACTCTAATGAGGGAGCACCCTGATGGGACACCACTCTAATGAGGGAGCACCCTGATGGGACACCACTCTAATGAGGGAGCATCCTGATGGGACACCACTCTAACGAGGGAGCATCCTGATGGGACACCACTCTAATGAGGGAGCATCCTGATGGGACACCACTCTAATGAGGGAGCACCCTGATGGGACACCACTCTAATGAGGGAGCATCCTGATGGGACACCACTCTAATGAGGGAGCATCCTGATGGGACACCACTCTAACGAGGGAGCACCCTGATGGGACACCACTCTAATGAGGGAGCACCCTGATGGGACACCACTCTAATGAGGGAGCACCCTGATGGGACACCACTCTAATGAGGGAGCACCCTGATGGGACACCACTCTAATGAGGGAGCACCCTGATGGGACACCACTCTAACGAGGGAGCACCCTGATGAGGGATCACCCGTATGAAAGGCCACTCTGATGAGGGATCACCCTGATGAGAGCTCTAGATCACTCCTCTTTTAAAAGACCAGACCGCTGTTCTGCAACCTTCTGGAAGTCAGTCTGACTCAGCAGTAAGGTACAATGCTGTTCAGTTCTCCACTTTGGTCCCCTTGTTGCTTCAAACATTGCGATTTGTTGGCACTGTTCTGTGACACAAGGAATGAAGCATTACAACAGCTCTCATCGCTGCCCATCTTAACGCAGGAGTCGTTCTGCTGGTGACAGTGTAGCTAGGTATAGCCTCCCTCTTCTCCCACCTCCTGGGAACTGTTCCCCCCCCCTCCCCCCACCTCTCCTGAGACAAACTTGGCGTTACGCAAGTCTGTCAGATGAACCCCTGAACATGGCCCCCCCAACCCTACGCCCACTTTTTTATATACCACTTCAGCTTGATTTTTGGGGTGGTCTTAAGACCTTATTGTTAAGAGAGGGGTTCCGCTGTCTTGCTGTGGTTGTATCACACAGATGCAATGCTTACCTGAAGTGCTGAGTGGCTCTCCTGGACTGGTACAGCGCCACCCGCCACACTCGCAGCGTGCTGCGCTGCATGTGACGCTTGCGCAGGCCCCTGCAAGGACCGATCCACATCACAGTGACCTCATGCCCCACAGCGTGTTCAGAGTCGGAGATGGTGTCGCAACCCAACATTACTACCCAACGCATTTTTACCCTTGTTGGGATTCTACTCTGGTAACTAGAGTGCACAGTGAGAACAGCGTAGGGTCACAATCCTTGCAAAATGACTCAAGCATGGCAGCCCAGTCAACCGTGCAGGAGATTTTGATTGCCTTTCTTCCTCTCCGCATACTACCCCCAACAACTGTCTCGTTCAAAAAGGAATCCGCATGTTACATGCCTCATTACTATTATTATTATTATGAGGGTTAAATGTGCACATCAATATATACTTATAATAATACTAATAATCAACTGGTTTATATATATATGTATATGACATACGTACCAAACTCTGGACATGACTCGTATCTGATGATGATGAACTTTGCTCATGCTAAGAGTAAGAGTTAAGATACCTCTATTTTATCCCACTTTAAACTGCCTGAAACTGGTTCCATTTGAAATGCAGGTGTAAAGCACTTGTACAACAATATCAACCTTGCGGGCTGAACCAAACTTTTAAGACAAGATATCATTTCATGAAAAACATGTATGTACAACCCTCTGTATCTCAATGTCAAATGGTTCAGATGGAAACATCAAACGAAACCTTGCCACAAATATTCCCCAAAAATATCAACAAACAATCTGTGTTGATTCTCTGTTAATTCTCCCTATCTGTGTTAATTCTCTGTTAATTCTCCCTATTCTTTGCCATGTCACGACAGTGGTATAATAGATGTGCAGACATACTACAAACAGACATACCATGCCAGGTTTCAATTCTGCCAAGTTAATGCTGGTTAGGTCACATGTAGTTAGTTGATGACAACATCACAAGTTGTAACCCCACCCCCCACCCCACCCCACTCCCCACCCCACCCCACCCCACCCCAGTGACTCAGCAGCACTCACAGAGCCAAAGTGTGCCTGTGAGCTTTTTCCTTGGAGGAGAAAGTGAAGTGACACCAGCAGCGCCAAGACTGTCGAAGCGACGTGCGTCTGAAAAGGTTAGTGTTACGGTTAAACAAGTGTGCAGCAACCACAACACAGCACAGCGCAAAACAGCAGTCAGCACAGCACAGCACAGCACAGCACATCACAACACAGCACAACACACAGCTCATCTTGAACACTGGTTCTTTATCCTGTGCATTAATTATATAAAGCCACTTCTCCAAAGTCTAGCACAACACACACCTCATCTTGAACAGGGCATCTTGTTTATCCTGTGCATTAATTATGTAAAGCCACTTCTCCAAAGTCTGATACAGTCACAGTCTTGGCTGAACATAACCAATCTTCCCAGAACTGGGAACTTATAACATATTGTGTGACTTCATTGTTAACCATGTCTTTAATACCCTAACCCTATTACATCATGCATAACTGACTTTGATATATTTGTATGACAATGAAATTGGCCAATCCAAGCACAGAACTGGGACTTCATGACCAGTTGAAACACGGCAGCTGGATGCATACCGTAAAAGAGTCTGCAATGAGACTTAATTCACTTTGGGAGAAAAGTCCTTTGCAGCACCAGGGAATCCAAACCACGTCAGCATAATAATAATAATAATAACGTACATTTATACATGCGCTCATTAATGCCCTGAGTGCTCACGTAATGCAGATTAACCTAAATATACATATGTAGAGCACAGTCCTACCAAAACAATTTACATAAAGTATTGCACCTGGTGCTCCACCATTTGAGCTATGCCACTGCACCAGTCTTACTCTTATGTCATACCTGTGCATCCACCACCCACCCCCCTACCTCCATTTACATAGCGTGCCATTGAGGATCACATTCATTCATCAACCTGCTGCAACACTGATTTGATGTCGGCACAACTGATTCTCGTTAGGGTCTTTAAGTAATCTGTGTACTTCCGACAGTTTTAGTGTGCAGCCATCAACACATTTTTAGTCACACCAAAACAAACAAAACTCAACCTCCATTAACATATTTAGTCTGCAGCCTCTGAAACATTTTACTTTGGCCAGGGGTTTACTAGGGAAACTTTGCAGCAATATGGACTTAAATGGGT
This sequence comes from Alviniconcha marisindica, assembly GCA_018857735.1. Classification (NCBI taxonomy): domain Eukaryota; kingdom Metazoa; phylum Mollusca; class Gastropoda; family Provannidae; genus Alviniconcha; species Alviniconcha marisindica. The sequence goes on along the minus strand of JABMCL010003105.1, from coordinate 31,212 downwards.
GATCCAGATAGGGGTTCATTTACAGGACATTATAAGGGAAATTTTGCAGCAAAGTGGACTTAAAAGATGGGTGATCCACTCTTAGGGCTTCATTTATAGGACATTATGGCAAGGAAAAGTTTTCAGAAAAAGTGAATTTAAAAGAGGGATGAGCCTTTCTCATTTCATTTCCATGGAAATTATATATGAAGGAAAAGTTTTCAGAAAAAGGGGTGACCCTTTGTCAGTTCATTCATAAGGAATTTCTGTGAAGGATTTTGTTTTGTTTTTGGAAACAGTGTTCTTAAAAGAGGGGTGAGCCTTTGTCAGTTCATTTACATGGAAATTATACAAAGGAAAAGGTTTCAGAAAAACTGGTCTCTGAAAAGAAGGAGCGATCCTTCTTCAGGAATTCCAGCGTACAGCTGTGTGGCCATCTCAACTGCCAGTCAACTCTATTTGCTCCATCCACACACTGCGGAAGAATGTTGTCACTTCAAGCTCATGACCAAAAGTAAATGGGAAACAAAGGTTATGGCAGCTTTAAATTTGGTTAACAGGCACTCACAGATCAAGACAATGCTTTGAGTTTGGCAACACAACGCAATCACTGGTCACAGAACTGAAGTATTAGAAACAATTATGTCCAAACAAACCAATGTGCGACACTGACTTTAGTGTGCAAACAATTCAATCAGACCATTAGAGGAACTAGCTTTCACAAAGCATGTTTTATCCACTAGGTAAACAGGATTTCAAATTCTGTTTTGTAATGCCTGGTCGATTTTATATCAGACTTTGCAGTTTTAAAACTTTTCCCTCTCAGTCTACTGTTGTACCGAATCAGCAACAAAAATGGTGTGTACACAGACCACCCCAGACCAAACAACAAAGACGCCACTGGTATTGCACTGCGTGAGGCCAGGTGTAACGCTCCACAGTGCTACGTACACCAAAGCAACGGTGCATCCAGGCAAACCATCTTTGACGGACCAGGCCTTAAATCACAAATAAAGAGGAGTCTCTCTTTGTGCACATGTCTGTCTGAGTCAACACCATGCGTCATTTGACGCTCAGCCTGTTGAACCTATTCATATCAAATTTGGTGTGCAGATTGCTTGGAACACCAGGATACATCTACAAAAAAATGACTGTGCAATGCTGTTTCCTTTTTAAACTTAGCTATACTGTCCCTTATGAGAACGTTGTATTCTTCTACCACAAATCTTTGTTAAACAGTTCTTATGAAAATGTGAATCTGTGGATTACCATTATTTGTTTTGGCATGGAATATGCGGTACTTTGCAAGAAGAATAAACAGATCCAAAGTTTTGTCATATTAGAATCGTAACCCAAAAGTAGTAAAGATTCAACAAATGTTTTCTCTGTGTCTCTGTGTCAACACCAACACCCACATCATGGAAAAAGCTTCAGCGCTTACATTCCAGTGGATGAGTTGGCAGAAGCAGGTAATTCGCCAGTTTGAAATAAAGTCATCGGAGCATTCCAAAACAAAGTCCTGACCTATTCTTAGGCTCTTCAATTTTTATACTCTTCTGTTCATTTGACAAAGCATGCTTTAAAAAGGCTAGTTCCTCAAACACAAGTTTTATTTACTGCCTGATGAAAACTTAAAAGACCAGAACAAATTTGATAGGTAAGCCAGATGGTAGGGTATATATACATACACAGTACCTGAGATACTTGTCTGCAACGTTCTCCTTAATTCGTCGGTCGTAGGCCTCTTTCCACACCAACATTGCCTGGCACACAAGCTTTTCATTTTGCTCTCTCTGCATCTCACGTACGCTGGAAAAGACAAAATGTTAATTCTTAGTCATGCAAAGCAGCTTCTGAAGGTGCACACATTATCATAAATTTTTAAAAATTAAAACGAATGGTTTCCAACCAGTTATTTAAGTTTCATACTGGAGTGACACTTTTAGATTAAGAGCAACAGGATTTCACTGGACATCTGGAAATGCCATGGAGAATAATCTCCGTCAAGTTTGTGGTTTCTGCCAGGCACTCTTTTCTCCTTATTTTCAAAGATGGCATCAAAATCTAAAAACATAAACAAACAAAAAAACATGAGGGCAGACTGTACAGATACTGAAATGCGAGTCAGCACGGAAAGTTGATCCTGGAGAAGAAAGTTCTCCCGCTGCTCCTGCTGGGACTCGAACCTGCAACCTTCTGAACAGGAGTCCAGCACTCTACCACTGCGTTATCCTGCTCCCCAGGTTGGTTTGTAATGTACTTGACATTTTCCTGACACATGCCGGCCTCTTTCACGACGTTACTGATGCAAACTGTGGACACAACAGCTTTACTCATGTTTGCATTCTCACAAATGCTGATTTTTAACCAACAGGACCAGAAATGGAGCCAAGTACCTCCGTGTGCATTTTATACTTTTGATTCCATTCCCACAAATAGTACCCATTATGCTTTGTCAGTGCAGCTCCCTGTGAAACTTTCTGCGACTGTAAAAGACAATCACGTCAGAACTGTGGACAGTCACATGATGGAAGATGCTATGGATGTTTACCTTTTCTCTTCATATGCAAACTCCTGCCATCTCACAAAGGCTGTTCGCATGCGCTGCTCTCTGCATGACTCAAAGCAGGATTGCCACTGAAAGTTGGTGTGGGACAGAAAAGCATTGTGGTAAGTAAACTCCTCTCTGTGTGTGTGTGCGTGTGCGTGTGTGTGCGTGTGTGTATGTGTGTGTGTGTGTGTGCGCATGCGGATGTGTGCTGTTTGTGTGTCTGTGCATGCATTCATATATATACACATGTCTGTATGAGTGAGCAAGTAAGCCTGCTGAATGTGTGATTCTTTTTGTGAGAGACAGAGGGGGGGAGGGGGGGAGAGAGAGAGAGAGAGAGAGAGAGAGAGAGAGAGAGAGAGAGAGAGAGAGAGAGAGAGAGAGAGAGAGAGAGAGAGAGAGAGAGAGATCAAAAAAGAAAGAGAAGAAAAAGAAAGTCAGGATGAGAATGTGCGTGTGTGTGTGTGTGTGTGTGTGTGTGTGTGTGTGTGTGTGTGTGTGTGTGTGTGTGTGTGTGTGTGTGTGTGTGCATGCATTCATTAGTGCGTGTGTGTGTGTGACTTTGTGCATGCGTGCGTGTGTACGTGTGTGTGTGTGTGTGTGTGCACATGTGCGTGTGTGTGTGTGTCTGTGTTTGTGCATGAGAGAGAGAGAGAGAGAGAGAGAGAGAGAGAGAGAGAGAGAGAGAGAGAGAGAGAGAGAGAGAGAGAGAGAGAGAGAGAGAGAGAGAGAGAGAGACTTACACCGACAGACAGATACACACAGAGTAAAATAAACAACTTGTTTTGGGTTTTTTGAGCATGCATCATGCTGAAACTACCACCACCACAAAACGAATACCTTGGAGAAGTAAGCTCTGATGGTGATGGCAGTGACTCTCATTCTGAGAGTCCTGGTCTGATGCTTGGATCGCATGATTGCCCAGCTGAACCCCATCAGACCTTTCCTCAGCATGTGCTGCCGGTGGATGCCATCCGCCATCCGGTTTTTACGATTCTCATCCGCCGAAGTATGCCAGTGGAGGAAGCAACGCCGCAGGAGACGGCTGACCAGGTACTTCTGAGCTCTGCGGTACATTGACACTCCACATGCGGTTATCAAACATTGACACTCCACGTGCGGGTATCAAACATTGACACTCCACGTGCGGTTATCAAACATTGACACTCCACGTGCGGTTATCAAACATTGACACTCCACGTGCGGTTATCAAACATTGACACTCCACGTGCGGTTATCAAACATTGACACTCCACGTGCGGTCATCAAACATTGACACTTCAAGTGCGGTCATCAAACATTGACACTTCAAGTGCGGTTATCAAACATTGACACTCCACGTGCGGTTATCAAACATTGACACTCCACGTGCAGGGTTTTCAAACATTGACACTTCAAGTGCAGTTATCAAACTCAGTGTAGCAACTCACTTCAAGTGCAGTTATCAAACATTGACACTTCAAGTGCAGTTATCAAACATTGACACTTCATGTGCGGTTATCAAACATTGTCACTTCGCGTCCAGTTACCAAACATAGACACTTCACTGCACTTATCAAACATTGACACTTCAAGTGCAGTTATCAAACATTGACACTTCATGTGCAGTTATCAAACATTGACACTTCATGTGCGGTTATCAAACATTGTCACTTCGCATCCAGTTACCAAACATTGACACTTCACTGCACTTATCAAACATTGACACTTCATGTGCAGTTATCAAACACTGACACTTCATGTGCAGTTATCAAACTCAGGTAGCAAGCTCCTTCAAGGGTAACATTTTACACTGAGGCAAACTGATGCTCTAGCTGCCTCTGTCACTGCACAAGTTATCAAACTCATGTAACAAGCTCCTTCAAGGGTAACATTCTACACTGAGGCAAACTGATACCCTAGCTGTCTCTGTACAAGTTATCAAACTCATGTAACAAGCTCCTTCAAGGGTAACATTTTACACTGAGGCAAACTGATGCTCTAGCTGCCTCTGTCGCTGCACAAGTTATCAAACTCATGTAACAAGCTCCTTCAAGGGTAACATTCTACACTGAGCCAAACTGATACCCTAGCTGTCTCTGTACAAGTTATCAAACTCATGTAACAAGCTCCTTCAAGGGTAACATTCTACACTGAGCCAAACTGATACCCTAGCTGTCTCTGTACAAGTTATCAAACTCATGTAACAAGCTCCTTCAAGGGTAACATTTTACACTGAGGCAAACTGATGCTCTAGCTGCCTCTGTCGCTGTACAAGTTATCAAACTCATGTAACAAGCTCCTTCAAGGGTAACATTCTACACTGAGCCAAACTGATACCCTAGCTGTCTCTGTACAAGTTATCAAACTCATGTAACAAGCTCCTTCAAGGGTAACATTCTACACTGAGCCAAACTGATACCCTAACTGTCTCTGTACAAGTTATCAAACTCATGTAACAAGCTCCTTCAAGGGTAACATTCTACACTGAGCCAAACTGATACCCTAGCAGTCTCTGTCGCTGCACAAGTGACATGAGCTCCAGCTCTTTCAGAGTAACTTTCTCCTAATAAGCATGAGTCCCAGCTGCTTTGTTATACAGAGGTTCCACCGTTACTCTACTTACTGTATTCTTAGACCTGCACAAAAACATGCATATGCATGCACACACATGCAAGCATGCATGCACACTCACTCACACGCACACACACACACACACATATATACGCATGCAAGCACGCACACACACACACACACACACACACACACACACACACACACACACACACACACACACACAAACACACACACATAAACTCTCTGGTTGAATGAGATATAGTGGTTCATCTGTTTACAGTGCCCATGGATACAGAGGTGTTAGATTAGAGTGTCACTCTCTGACTGCACAGATTCACAGCACCAGCTGTAAGCAAACTGCACCCTACCACCAACACTCACATCTGTAAGGACTCTGCGTATACTTGTCGCTGATGCTTCAAAGTGTGAGCTGTGGTTTGCCAAAGCTTGAAGTACTGGGCCTGCAATAGAGACGGTTGCAATCATTTTTCTTCTTGCTAAGAACAAGTGCCTAAACAGGATGAAAGCACACATAATCACACTTGAGTATGTATGCATACCAACACATGCCGACATGCGCACACATACACAGGTATAAGTATGTATAAAGACACACATACAGTACAAACACATGAGCACAAAGACAGACAGACACAAATGTATTCATGCATGGACACAGACACATGCACATGCGCATGTGCACGCACACACACATGCACGCATGCACACACACTCACACACACACACGAGTACATAGACATAAAAACACAAATGTGCACAGTGACACACACACACACAGTCACACACACACACTGCATGTATAAATATACAGGCATGCTCTCTCTCACCCCCCCCTCCACACACACACATAGAGAACCCCCCCCCCTCCCCGGACACACACACATGTACAGAACCGCCCCACCCCCACACACCCCCTGGTACTCCATGAAGTATGACAGTCATCATGGGGAATTCTTAATATTAACAATGACCGTGGTGCCCACAGCTAGCATACACAGTCAGGGGAACAGCTGCGACAGTCTAGTACCTTGATGATGATGGACTGTCGTGTGGCGTCATCAGCTGTGTACAGCTGCTGCAGCAGGTGCACCATGCTGGCATTGCCCAGCTGAGAGAGGATCAAGTCGGCAGCATCACCCCTGCAACCACATACACTGATACAGCGCTTGGTGTCACCCAGGTTACAATCACATACAGTGATACGGCGCTTGGTGTCACCCAGGTTACAATCACATACAGTGCCCAGTGTCACCCTGCAATCACATACAGCGCTCGGTATCACCCAGGTTACAATCACATACTGCGCTCGGTATCACCCAGGTTACAATCACATACTGCGCTCGGTATCACCCAGGTTACAATCACATACAGCAGTGTCACCCTACAATCACATACCCTTATACAGTGCCCAGTGTCACCCAAGTTACAGCCTCACACAGCAGCGTCATCCTACAGTCGCATTCAGCAACGTCATCCCTACAACTGCAGAGAGCAAAATAAAAGGTGTGGCCGACATCAGTCCCGCTACACACCAAACTCTATGGCAGCATGGAGGAACTGGAGAAGATGGACACATTCATCTTGCAGACTGGACTCTCACGGTCTCAGTGTAGCAGCGATCAAGGAGAAGAAGAATCCCTACAACTACAAGCACACACAGCAGTGTCACCCCTACAAGCACACACAGCAGTGTCACCCCTACAAGCACACACAGCAGTGTCACCCTACAAGCACACATAGCAATGTCACCCCTACAAGCACACACAGCAGTGTCACCCCTACAAGCACACACAGCAATGTCACCCCTACAAGCACACACAGCAGTGTCACCCCTGCAAGCACTCACAGCAATTTCATCCCTGTAACTATACAAGCACACACAGCAGAATGTGAGCAGTCACACACAGCATCATCACCTGTACAATCACACACAGAGTAAGTAAATCGGTGTTTATGCCCAGTCAACCAGTGCGGTTATATCAGGGCGAATCACATGCAGAAAGTCACCCCTACAAGCACACATAGCAGAATAAGACTAAGAGCAGTGTCTTTCCTACAATCACACACAGCAGAGTTACCCATACACACCCAGCAGTGTCAGCCCTACAATCACACACAGTAGTGTTACCCATACGCACACAGCAGTATCACCCATACTCACATACACAGCAGTGTCACCCCTACAACTATAATCACATGTGGTGGTGTCACCTCTACAATCGCACACAGCCATATCACCCATACACAGCAATGTCACCCCTATAACTGTAATCACATGTGGTGTCACCTCTACAATCACACACAGCCGTATCACCCATACACAGCAGTGTCACCCCTATAACTGTAATCAATGTGGTGTCACCTCTACAATCACACACAGCCGTATCACCCATACACAGCAGTGTCACCCCTATAACTGTAATCACATATGGTGTCACCTCTACAATCACACACAGCAGTATCACCCATACACAGCATTGTCACCCCTATAACTGTAATCACATGTGGTGTCACCCCCTACAATCACACACAGCAATGTCTTCAAGGCCCTACAGTCACATACAATGTCAGCCCGACTGTCAAAACAGCAATGTTACCCCTAAAAACGCAACATCACTCCTACATTGCTCCACCTACAATCCCACACAGCGATGTCACCCTATCAAAAACCAGCAATGTTGCCCGTAAAAACACAACAATATCACTCAGTCCTACATTGCTACACCTACAACACCACACAGTGAGGTCACCCTGACTCAAAAACCGGCAATGTCACCCCTTTAAGTACACAGTCACAGTCCTCAAGACCACTTGTGTTTGATTTTTCCCCCAGGGTTCTACTCTGTACCCCCCCCCCCCCCCCCCTTTTATATATGTCCATACGTAGATTCATTCATAGCCATATAGAACGTTTTATCCGTGGAGGACACGCTTACCCTGAAGGAACACCCTCCATCAGCTACCAGGAAGACAGTTTGGACCCACCTACTGACCTAGTGCCCACGCATCGTGCCCTGTCAGTGTCACTGCATACCCATCCACACATCCATGCACACCCACCGATTCATTCATAACCGTAACAAAAACAAACAAAAAAACACCGTTTTTGAGTGGAAGAAGCACTTACCCCGAAGGAACACCCTCCAGGGACTGCCAGGAAGACGGCTTGGCGCCACCCGACGCCCACACATCGTCCCCTCTCCCTGGCCGTATCGGTAAAGCACCGACAGACGCGGGTCGCTTCTGCTGGAGACTGCGGCTTGCCAGTCTCTCGAGCAGCACGTTGGTGTCACGGCTGTGGGAGTCCCGGCCTCTCACACCCAGGCCCTGACCGTTCTCACTGGCGGCAGGTGACGCTGAAGCCAACGCCGACACTGCTGGCCGGTGGCGATCGTCTACCCTGGGTGTGCTCGTTGCAAGGTCTCTGGACGCTCTGATGTTGGCTACGAAAGAGTCTTCGGCGTCGTCAAAGTTAGTGCTGATGTTGGTCTGACGCTGCTTGCTTCCTGAGGAAGTCCAGAAAGCGGCTGAAGCTCTGCCGTTCTGGGGTAAGCCTCCCATGTCTAAACCGCTAGCAACACTGCCGGTGTCCACCATTCCTGCTCCCAGTCTCTTCCCAAAAGGGATGCAGCTCTGACTCCTACTATTCCCTGAAGCAGCTTCCCATCTGGCTTCCACAGCAGCAGCAGCAGCAGCAGCAGCATCTTCATCAAAGCTTAGGCGTCTGCATACGTGGCCTGACTCGGCGTCTTGGATCACCTCGGAGTGGTGAGAGTTGGGCAGAGAGCCCAGCTCTCCACTGGGTACATCAGCCCTGTTCATCAAGCCTTGGACAATGTAGGCATCCTGGTTGACTCTCCTGGAGACCTCTTGGTGGAGGCGCTGAACGCTGCTGCGTAGAGAGTGAGCTGTGGCCTGAGCGTCTGCCGTTTTATTCCCACTCCCTTTGGTGAGGTCTGTGGACGACGCGGACCTCCTTCTTCTCTGGTCAGCCTTTTCACTTCCTGTTGAAGATGGCTTCTTCTTGGAGGAGCTGTTTCCCAGTCCTTGGCGGATGGCACTGCCCTCCATTTTGACTGAATCGGCCACCGATGGGGAAGACACTCTAGACGGGAAGTGAGGAGCTGAGGACGGTCGGTCCTCGGACGGCTTTTGCGCGCGAACATCACCCATACTCTGAGCTAAAGCCTCAGACAGAGATCTGGCATCTGCACCTACACGGCCCGCTTTCACTGACCACGGACATGAGCTGTCGCCATTTGGAACACCTTTCTCCAGGAAGCCTTCTCTGGATCTGGGAAAACTTGGAGGCCTCCTTATGACCTTGCGCTGCAGTGGCTTGGACCCTCCCGCATCACCGCTTCTCGCTTTTCCGTGAGCTAGTTCCTCGTGTCTTGAGAGAGGTTCTGCTCCGGAATCTTTTCCGGCAGAATCTCGTCTACTCTTTGTAGCAGCAGAATCGTGGCTGTGAGGCTGAGGATGCTTCGAGTGGTGGAAGGCTTTCATGGGGGACGGCGAGGTCATGCTGGCCGAAGGGGTCTGGGAGCCGGGTCTGGACTCGGACCGCCGGCCCCTCAGCAGGGCCTTCAGTTTGTCCAGAGTCATGATGTGCTCGTCTTTGGCAATGATCGGGGTGCTGTCAGGGACGGAGCTGTCGTCGCTGTCTTGGGAAGACTGCGGCGCCAGAGCCAGGTCCGACCTTACCTCACGGGGCGCTCTGCCTTCCGCGCTGCTCTGCTGTGCAGAGATTTTCTGCCAAACTTGCTGCGAGTCTGGCTTCGTTTCAAGCACCACTCTCACCGACCCGCGCTTGATGATGATTTTCTTTTTGCCCCTGGGGTGTCGGAAGATGTCTGCAACCTCATCGTCTGGCAGTTTCTCCTCCGGCCCGTGGGACACGTCCCCACCATTTTCCGCGGCAGCTGTCCTCTGCGAGCTGTGGGCCTCCTTCCGCTTCGCTTGCTTCGTGGCAGTCTCAGCCCGGACGCTCTGATGCTGGAGTTGCTTGGCAGCCTCCTGCAGAAGAAAGGTGTGAGGGGACGCGCGCTGAGCGCGCTCCAGGGACACGTTGCTCTGAACCGTTGACGGGCTGCTGGGCACGGACCTGCTGCCGTTCTTGTCGCGTTTCTGAGACAGCAGCTGAGTCCAGTGGCCGCTGTCGATGCCGTCGTCCCTCGGGGACGTGCGTGCTGAACCGCTTCTCACTTCACCCGAGGACGTCCTTCTGGTCAGATCGGCACTGCCAGGCCCAGCTCGCACTTTCTCCGGTTTGTCTGAAATTTGGACATTCGTCTGAATTGGCTTTTCTGCGTTCCCAGATGAAGGATAGTCATGCTCGGGAGGACTTGTGCTCGTGTACGCTTCCCCAGGGGAGTACTGCTTATAGATGGCCTCCTTCTCTTTCATCAGCTCTCTCCCCTTCAATTCGCTGACAGACAACACAGCAGATGCATCAGGAAGCAAATCGTGGCCACGACCAGCAGAATAAGACCTCGCTGCTGCCTCATTGCTTTCAGGGAAACCCCGATGCTGGCTTACAGCGTGTGGGCCAAGAGTCCTTGCCGGAGTGCTCCAGTCTCTCTCGGGCACTTCGTGATGGTAGTACCCTAGCGAAGACTGAGTCCTCCTGCTGTCCGTCAGGTCGTCGTTTCTGAACGTCACTCTTTTTGGACTGAGGCTGGCAGCCAGGGACCTGTCTGTGGCCAGCCAGCCCTGCTCTAACGCCAACCCCATCAGCTGCAGGTCTCTAGAGAGAAGATGGCTGTAGCTCTCGGCCGCCGAATGCCGCCTCGGAGGAAGGCACTTCCGTCCAGTTGGGTCCAGAAGAAGCTCCGGCTCCACAGCATGACGATACTCGTAATCAGGGTACCCTACTCTTCCGCCGCTTTCTCCGGAGACACACTCCTTCCCGCTTTCCGCAGGCATGCCAGCACCTTCCCTTGCGATGAGTTCCTTGTCGGACAACGCTCCAGCCCCGGCAGCTCTCTCTGCGAGCTCTCTCCTCTCAAAGCTCGTGGCGGTGAACTTGAGCTTCTCGCCCTCGTCCCTCGCCTCACAGAAGTTCTGCGCCGACCTCCTGGCCACGATGCGGCTGGAGGACTTGTC
>JABMCL010003105.1:12500-15000 GCA_018857735.1 Alviniconcha marisindica | reverse complement strand
GCATGCGCGCGCACGCGCGCGCGTGTGTGTGATGCGTACGTGCTTGCATGTGTGTGATCGTGCATGTGCGTGCGCACTTTGTTGTTGCTACCCTGAAATTTATGTCAAACAAAATACAACACTCCGCAACAAAACTGAACCCAAATCATGAAACTAAAGTGAGAAGCAGCAGACGCACACACACACACACACACAGCACGCACGCACGCACGCACGCACGCACGCACGCACACGCACGCACGCACACACACGCACGCACGCACGCACGCACGCACGCACGCACGCACCACCACCACACACACACACACACACACAGAGATAGCAACAAGAGGACAAGGTTCAGGCTGACAGTGTTTGTAGACCAGGCACAACCAGAGCGCCAGAACCCCTGCAGCTATCACCGTCACCCGCACTCCGACCGGCTGAGGAGGGTTTAGCAACACCTCGAACAGCCAGCCATTACACCTCACTTCACTCACCCATGACCTTTCAAGCTCCGATGCAGATCAGTGAGGACTCCACACTCACCAACGCACGCACACACACACACACACACACACACACACACACACACACACACACACACACACGACACACATGCGCGCGCGCATTCGCACACGCGCAAACACGTACACATACACACACACACAAACTCATAAACACATACAAACTCATAAACACACACACACACACACACACACACACACACACACACACACACACACACACACACACACACGGTTTAAACAGTTTATACAACTGATTTCACCGAATAAGGCGACTTCGTGCCTTCAGAACAAGTTTTGACCAATGGCACAATGTCAACACATGACCTGCAGTGAACTAATACAGGAGCTACTGTGGACCATGGGACCTAGTAAAGAGCTAGACCACCTCTATTTCTTCCAAACACCATTCAAACTTCTGCCCCTGACCGCTGACTTCAAGTGCTAGTTTACGACATCCTTTCTCCAACCACTGCCGTAACTGGCTACGCCACAGGTCTCCGGAAAGTATCAGCTAACGCACACACCTTTTCGTTGGTGCTCTAATGGCAGTAAGCTGGTAACCGACAACTGAAACTGCATCAACTGACACCTGAAATTACAACTGAAATTGTATCAACTGACAACTGAAATTGTATCAACTGACAACTGAAACTGTATCAACTGACAACTGAAATTACAACTGAAATTGCAACTGAAATTGTATCAACAGACAACTGAAATTGTATCAATTGACAGCTGAAACTGTATCAACTGACAGCTGAAACTGTATCAACTGACAACTCGAACTGTATCAACTGACAACTGAAATCGTATCAACTGACAACTGAGATTGTATCAGGCGTTTCTATCATAAGCGCCCATACTGCTTACGCCATCACCAATAAAACCAAAATCGTCTGAACCGAGACGTCTCATGTTTACGTGCGTGCTTCGACGCTAGCATACTGACCCCACAGGAATTATTACTAATATTAGTACCCAAACTTTTCGGAGGGCGCCGACAGCGTCGGTGGACAGATGCGCGGAAATAAGAAGTACTTCTTCAATGGCGTAACCAGTTACGGCAGAGTTTGGAGAAGGATGCCGGAAAGCGAGACTTGAAGTGTGCCCTGACCGGAAACTCCAAGCACTGATTTATAGCATCCTACGAGATGCCGGAAAGCGAGACTTAAGTGTGCCCTGACCGGTCAAGCACTGATTTATAGCATCCTACGAGATGCCGGAAAGCGAGACTTGAAGTGTGCCCTGACCGGAAACTCCAAGCACTGATTTATAGCATCCTACGAGATGCCGGAAAGCGAGACTTGAAGTGTGCCCTGACCGGAAACTCCAAGCACTGATTTATAGCATCCTACGAGATGCCGGAAAGCGAGGCGTAGGGTACGTGTACCCCGACCGGTCAGATATATAATATAGTCAATGCAAATGTTGGGTTTAACGTCCACAGCTACAGAAGCCTCGTATGGCTCGTTACAGACGATGGAGGTGGGGAGGGGGCGCCAGGGGTGGGGTGGTGGTGGTGGTGGTAACTGGTTACCTACGTAATGTTCGTCCCAAGCGCTCCGACCCGTAGAATCAGGAACGAATCATGAAAACAAAACACAGTAAGGTGGTGGGGAACGCGCCAGTACAGTCAACAAAACACAATAAGGTGGTGGGGAACGCGCCAGTACAGTCAACAAAACACAGTAAGGTAGTGGGGAACGCGCCAGTGCAGTCAACAAAACACAGTAAGGTGGTGGGGAACGCGCCAGTACAGTCAACAAAACACAGTAAGGTGGTGGGGAACGCGCCAGTACAGTCAACAAAACACAGTAAGGTGGTGGGGAACGCGCCAGTACAGTCAACAAAACACAGTAAGGTGGTGGGGAACGCGCCAGTACAGTCAACAAAACACAGTAAGGTGGTGGGGAACGCGCCAGTGCAGTCAACAGTGAATGCAAGCAACGTCTGTACTCTACAACTTGATCTTCCAACAGTTGTGGGGGGGA
>JABMCL010003105.1:0-7500 GCA_018857735.1 Alviniconcha marisindica | reverse complement strand
ATAGTTGTCCTTTCTTCGTTGGGGTGAGAAGGGGCCGGCTGCTGTGTGCGTTGTTGACCGAAGGTCTTTGGTGGTTTTAGCGTGTGAGAGCTACTTGTATGAACTGTGCGCATCTGGCGCTATGAACACGACTGGTTTTGTGGGGAAGTTTTCACGCGCCATTTATACATTTGGATTCGATCGGCAGCCTGCATGAGTCACTGAGCGTGACGATCAACACCCCATCAATTTACCGGCCCACTCGTCGCGCGCGAGCACCCCCCCCCCCCCCCCACCCACCTGAGGAAGAGGGGTTTAAACATATCACACACACACACAGAGAAAGAAGGATTTAACCGTTTCACACGCGCGCACACACACACACACACACACACACACACACACACACACACACACACACACACACACACAACAGAGGAAGAAGGATTTAACCGTATCACACACACACACACAACACACACACACACACACACACACACACACACACACACACACACACACACAGGGGTTTAAACATCCAGCCCCACTCTACACACTACTGGCACCACCCACCATGTGCGGAAGACTCGTAAGAGAATTGTTCCCCGTGTTGAGACCTGGTGTCCAGTTAAAACACGCCCGTCACAGACGTATGAAACAGGAAACTTGAGTGAGAGGTGCTACCTTAAAAGTTAAATTCATTAAGTGCTACATCTTCCAACTGGCCTTTGAGATTTGCCACGACGTTTTCAGGTTGTAATAAGAAAGGAAACGCCATCTATGCAGTAATAATATTACTAACATGAAACAGACATTTCGAAAACAAGCACAAACCTAAAGGTACGTCAGCAGCTGCAAACTTTAGTACCTGAAATTTCAGCGAGACTGGCACAAACCCCCAGTACCTGACACTTCTGCAGCACACGTGCAAACTTTAGTACCTGAAATATCAACAACGTCGGTGCAAACTGTAGTACCTAAAATGTCAGCAATACAGGTGCAAACACCGCTTGTTAGCAGAATGATATTTGTGCCAACAAACAGAAACCACGAAACGCAAGCTGTCATTATACCAGTACCACCTGTACCGTATGATTATATAAATACGCCCACTTGATTGTTTCGTCAAAATAATAACAGAGGGGTCTTACTCTTAGAGAGCCCTTTCTAAAAGATCCCTAGGCGCGTACATTTCAAATAACAACAAAACAGCAACAGAAAAACAAACCAATAATAATAATAATAACACGCGCCGAGACGGCAGCACTTTCATGCGGCACTAGCCACGTCAGCGCTCTAAGTACACCACTTCGGTTGATATTCAAAAACCCGCTATAAAAAGCTAGTCACTCTTGTAGAATCACATGAGAGCGCAGTGAGTCTGCTGGGGAGAGCGGAGAAAAGCGCTATGTAAAAGCGATCACCATATCATAACAAACAAACGCAAGCCACCGAAACAAAAGCCAAACTTTGGCTCAAGCCCTACACACAAACTATTAGCAGGGAACACAACCGAGCCATTGGAAAAAATGTTTTAAATGTATATTCAAAAAGTAAATAATTAGCACCACCTATGCCTTTTTCTTGTGTTCCAGACAAAGCAGCGAGAAACTGACTGCATGGATGATAATGATGGAATAATAATAATAATAATAATAATAATGTACATTTATCATGCGCTCATCAACGCCCGGAGCACTCACATGATACATATTAACCTAAAAATGATATTCTATACACATGTAGAGCACAGTCCTACCAAAACAATTTACATAAAGTATTATACGGAAACACACACACACACACACACACACACACACACACACAACACCACACACACACACACACTCTGACTGTAACAGAAACTGGGTACTGATATTAGTTAGGACGAAAATACTGTGAGAAGAGGAAGGTTTTAAGTTTGGCTTTAAAAGATGACAGGGTTGAGCATGATTGCAGGGAATGATGCATGATGTGCAGGCCTACAAACCAGCCCCACTTGGTACGCCTGTGGTGCAATCACTGTACGTGTGCCTTCTAACTGCGCCGCTTTGTCTCAACAACTGGGTGCAATCACTGTACGTGTGCCTTCTAACTGCGCCGCTTTGTCTCAACAACTGGGTGCAGTCAGTGTACGTGTGCCTTCTAACTGCGCCGCTTTGTCTCAACAACTGGGTGCAGTCAGTGTACGTGTGCCTTCTAACTGCGCCGCTTTGTCTCAACAACTGGGTGCAGTCAGTGTACGTGTGCCTTCTAACTGCGCCGCTTTGTCTCAACAACTGGGTGCAATCACTGTACGTGTGCCTTCTAACTGCGCCACTTTGTCTCAACAACTGGGTGCAATCACTGTACGTGTGCCTTCTAACTGCGCCGCTTTGTCTCAACAACTGGGTGCAATCACTGTACGTGTGCCTTCTAAGTGCGCCGCTTTGTCTCAACAACTGGGTGCAATCACTGTACGTGTGCCTTCTAAGTGCGCCGCTTTGTCTCAACAACTGGGTGCAATCACTGTACGTGTGCCTTCTAAGTGCGCCGCTTTGTCTCAACAACCCGGTGCAATCACTGTACGTGTGCCTTCTAACTGCGCCGCTTTGTCTCAACAACCCGGTGCAATCACTGTACGTGTGCCTTCTAAGTGCGCCGCTTTGTCTCAACAACCCGGTGCCACGAGCCAGCTCCCTGTTAATGCCAGTCATCGGGTTCCTGGAAAACAGCGCCGCTTCTGGGCAGGCCTGAAGCCGAGCACACCACGGCGCTTCAACGGCTGGCCAGCAGGTCCAATGGCTGTCAGTGTCAGTGTCACACACGTATTCGTTGTGTGGATGTCACACAGGTATACACTGTGTGGGCAAAAAGGAGGGGGGGGGGGGGGGGGGGGGTGCAAAACATTTCGCGACCGTTGCAGTTCAAGGCCGCGGACCACAAGATGAAGTAGAACAGAAGTCGACAGAGAAATTCAGAGGTCCCAGAGATCAATACTGCCCGGCCCTTTCTCTTTCGTTGGAGATCATGATTTAACCCTTACGGCGTCCAAATCACAATACTGTGCCCATCAAGCTTCCCGCCGACTATGTACATTATGCCCAAATCAAGGGACTGTTTCTGAAAGAATTGGTAATTAAAGAAGTACAACAACACTACAATTGATGAAAACTTGAACCATTCTCCTTTAATCTGCAACAGACTGCAGAAGAATTGGTTCAGAAATAAGGGAGTTACGGACCTTTAAAGACAGTGACTGTACGTTTGGTGCCAGAGCCACAAAAACAGCTGGCGCCAGGTGCTGTTGTATTCCAGAACCGCTGGCGCTGAAAGGGTTAAACGTAAAGCACTTTTCACTGGTCGTCTGAAGCTGCACACTACAGGCAGGTACCGGTTATTAGCGTTGCCCGTTTGCTCCGCCCGCCCACCCACACACCTTTCCTTTCACAACTGTCATTCTAATGATAATCATAATATCAATGTGACAATAATTATTCACAAGTTTTCTTCTTCTTCTTTTCGCAAAGTGTCCTATTCCAACATTTTGGAAAGACCGACACTTTTGGTGCATGCTGGGTCATTGTTTGGGTGTTTCCACATAACCCAGCCAACTCTGACATGGACTCTAGGATCTCTAGCGTGTGTGTGATTTTGTTTCCGTGGGTGTTTCCATAACCTACCAAAACTCTGACATGGACTCTAGGATCCAGTTACTGGATCCCACCCCCCACCCCACCCCACCACGGCTACATGTAGTACTACACGCTAGAGATCCTATAGTCCTGAACCCACCGAACTGACATGAACTACAGGATCCTTAGCGTGCGTATGTGATTTTTTGATTGGGTGTTTCATAATCCACCGAACTGACATGAACTACAGGATCCGTAGCGTGCGTATGTGATGTTTTGATTGGGTGTTTCCTTAATACCACCAAACTGTGACATGGACTACAGAATCCGTAGCGTGCATGTGTGATTTTGTGATTGGGCATTTCCTTAATCCACCACTCTGACACGGACTACAAGATCCCTTAGCGAACGTATAATGATCTGTTTGCTGTATATCGTCACGTCTACGAAATAGACGCACTCTCGACCCCCCTCCCCCTTCCCCACCGGCAGCAACCGTCCCCCCACCCACCCCTGTCCCCCCCCCCCCGCCGCATTTGCAGCCAAACCCTCCCGTTGCCAGCTGGCCACACCGGCAGGGACAGTAGTCGCTGACCCCATGCAACCGGCCCCCCTGCAACCGGCCCCCACCGCTGAACGACTTTTTACCTGCACTTGTTTGTTTGCTGCTGTTGTAACTTAGTGTTTCATGATTGGCGTGAATGTGTGAGGAGTGTACTTGGCACCACAAACCGTTCCTAGTCCAATTGTATTGACACTTGGCAATAAAGTTGTATTGTACTGCATTGTGCTGAATTGTATTGTATTGTGTTGTACTATATTGTATTGTACTGTATTGTGTTGTGTTGTACTGTATTGTACTGTGTTGTATTGACGGAGCGACGACACGTAGCGGTGTGGAGACGACAGGGAGCCACGACCGGAGCACGTGCACCCCGGCCCAGGCCAGTTACAACACCGGCGGCTCTTTTCTGTGCCTGACGGTGGGAGACAGGTTTATGGCAGGATCCACAGGGGGGTGAGGGGGCCGGGGGGGGAATTTCTTCATTAAAGGTGTATGTACCCGGAATGCTGTTAAATCACATGTATTTTACAACATCGGCGGTTCTTTCCTGTGCCTGACGGTGGGAGACAGGTTTACGGCAGGATCCACACGCGGGGATTGGTGGAGGCGTGGTGGTGGTGGTGGTGGTGGGGGGTCTTCGTTATAGGTGTATGTACCCGGAATGCTGTTAAATACAACCACCCGCATCAGCTTGCCGGCAAGTGCGTTGCGTTACGGGGTTTATTCACGTAGTTACTTGATGCGTCACGCCCCGTCCATCCAACTACAGAGCACGAGTAACTGCCTATCAGTGTGCTTTACTGTGAGTGAAAACGTCACCTTATGGAGGCAGGAAAACACAGCCACAGCTTGCCATCGAGTAGTGACAAACACAGGACAAGTTTGGCTGACGAGACGCACCCACTCAGGCCTTAATTTGAGCGTCAAACACCAAGTTACTTTCTAGACTGCATTACTCCCGGTAATTTGGGGTTTGCTATTATTAGTGTATGCAGATTGAGAGAAAGGGGGCGTTTGTCTAAGAGTGTGTATGTGCGTGTGGTCCATGACTTAGAATTACTGAGATACGTTTTTCGTTGCGCGATCGAACGACAGCTTTAATTTCCCGCTGGGATGAATAAAGTATATTGTTGTTGTTGTTAGACTGTTGTCACCTGACACGCTTCGTTGCCACGGAGCTCTATAAATAACAGCTCAGCGTTGACTCGGACGTACACCGAATCCGTCCCACACCACAGAAAAGACAAAATCAGAATAAATCATTGACAAACACAAAGCAAGTAAACAAATCGGGGGCAGGTCAGTAAAAGAACCAGACACTTCTCGCAGCCCCTAGTTCTAGCACCGATCTTCTACACAAGATAATCTATTCACGCGCACGCGTCAGTCTACAACAGTGGGGAGTTCGCGCCGGTTAAAAATCCCCCGTCGGCGGCACTTGACGTTCAGAACTGCGGCATTGTCGTGCGGGCCTGCGGTAAGGGACGATCATGGGGCGAAGGCGTCACATTTTGTCTATCGACACGGGTCTAATCTCATGACGTACAGTTTTCAAAGAGACGTCGCTTGGCTGGGCCAGCTCTAACATTCCAGTAACGATATACCTGACTCGCCCTATGATGAAGATTTATGCACTCGTATCGTGAATGAAAGAGTGTTTTAATGTAATATAAACGCAAATGGTAGTTCGAAGCCGGCTGTGCTGTTATCGCCAGCAGTTTAATATAAAGTTTAAAATTACAAAACCCTTTTCTTTTCTGTCTATCGTCATTTTCTTGTGTGCTCGTATTTCACTCTGTTCACTGTTCTCTCTCTCTCTCTCTCTCTGTAGCAAGGACCAGTTGTTAGGTTTTGGACTGAACCTAAACTACAATCCTTGTAAAATAGTGTTTGAGTTATACTCTCTCTCTCCCCCACCCCTCTCTTTCCCCCCCCTCCCAATCTCCCTTCCCCCCTCGTTTTTTGTGTGTGTGTGTGTGTGTGTGTGTGTGTGTGTGTGTGTGTGTGTGTGTGTGTGTGTGTGTGTGTGTGTGAGAGTGAGGAGGGGGCGGGGGATGTATCAGCCTGGCATTTATCTTTGTGATGATACTTCTCCTTGACTGCGTAAACACCGACACTATCTCTCTCGTGATGATTTGTGTGTATGTCTGTGTAGCCTGTTAGCTAGCAGAGACAGTAAGAACAGCTACTGCCTAAAATGCCTGTACTTGGATAATAAGTTCTCTCTCTCTCTCTCTCTCTCTCTCTCTCTCTCTCTCTCTCTCTCTCTCTTGCGACATTCAATAATTTAGTAATTTGTAATAATTATACTACTGTTGATGTTGCTATGGTTTAAACAAAATTTTATTCATTCATCGTAATCATAAGCTCAACAAATAAGTACAGGAAACACAAAAGCAATATGCTTATTTGAGTGTTACCTATAGATAAAATGATAATCACACAGACATTTACGATGGCAAGATTGGCAAATTGTTGTCAAAAACGTCAGAGGCAACAAAACCAACAAAGACCAAAATGACAACAAAACAAACAAACAAACAAGCAAATAAACAAAAGCAAAACAATAACAACAAAAAGGGAGGAGGGGGTGGGGGTTAAAAAAACAAATAACTAACCGAACGGTCTAGTGATGTTGTCATAATTTTTGATCTGAGAGAGAGAGGAGAGGATTAAAACGTGTACTTCTTCGCTCGTATCATAAACAAATTTAGGCAGACTTTTTCAGATTTACAAGCGGTCGGTTTGGCACAAAAAGTCGTGGACTATAGCAAATATTTTCTTATTAGTTTCTAAATGTAGCTGGTCGTTTCCAAACAAAGTGTATTGATATTTCTTTCATTCTCATCTAGTTTATTAATGGTTTTATTTCTAATACTATTATAAAAGGGACAATGTAGTAGGAAATGCTCTGATGTTTCTGCTGTATATCCGCATGAACATATAGGGGCTTCTAACAGGTGGCGTCTGAATAAGTCATAATTTAAATCGCTAATAGCAAGTCGAAGTCTACAATGCTTAACTTGTTCCTTTCTAGAACCAAAATAATAAATATAGGAACCACAGTGTCATTCGTTGAAAAATTTTTTTCAGCAGACTAATTGAAGGATTTGTTTGTATAGTTGGGTAGTTGAAAGGAATGAATGAATTTGCATATAGTTCTGTTTTGTGAGCGGGAAAAGACTCTTTCTGTGGTCGTCTGCGATGATACGGGTTTGTTGTTTAAACTAGAGGTGGTACTAAGTTCGATAGGTATCCGGGGCATAGGTAATTAATCATTTTGTGAAACATTATAGCTTGTGACGTTTTCGTCTTTCTTTTAGTGTGCAGAATCCAGATTCT
>JABMCL010001631.1:210000-235243 GCA_018857735.1 Alviniconcha marisindica | reverse complement strand
CGGTGGGGGGTTTTTTGGGGCATGTGTGTGCGTGTGCATGCGCGTGTAAAAGCAAAGCGACACGCTGTCGCAGAAATGACCATATTTCTCCCTCACAAATCCCCCCCCCCCACACACACCAAGCCCCCACTTCTACCCGCACTGAGTCACGTCCACCGTTACCCATGCACGGTTACACACAATACACACCGATGCCGAAAAATCTTGTCCCAACCCAAACCCAAACCACGTTGACGGGGCGAGCGAGAAAACGACCTAAATCACCTGTGGTCACTAAACAAAAACCCCAAAAAAGCACCCCACCAAACCGACACAGTGTGCAAATGCATTGTGTGGCGTGTTTTTGTGTTTGCGTGCGTGCGTGCGTGCGGTTTGTGTGTGTGTTGGAGAGAGAGAAGAGGAGGAGAGGGGGGAGGAGAGAGAGAGAGAAGAGAGGAAAAGGAAAAGCGAGACAGAGAGAGGAAAGGGGCCAAACGAGAGGGGGGAAGGTGGGTTTTGTTGGTGTGGGGGGGAGAGAGACGAGAGGAGAGGAGAGGAGAGAGAGAGAGAGAGAGAGAGTAGTGTGTGTTTTTTGGGTTTGTTGTTTTGTGCGGGGTGCGTGGGTTGTCAACCTTACCCCGTAAGCTCGCCCGCGCTGTTTGCTTATGCACCCATAGCCAAACACACACGCGCCAAAATAGTTCCGACCGCTATGAATGAATGAACCCGGGGTCAAAACCTTTTGGGGAAAGCGACCCCCCCCCCCCCCCCCCCCCCCCCCCCCCCCCCCCCCCGGGTATACGAAGTGCTCGTTTCTGACCAACTACACACACAGACCCGGTTTGGCCTAGCGACAAGGGTTGGCTGGAGGTAAGCAAAAAGGGCCCTGGGTTCGAATCCGCTTCGGTCTCCTTTCTCTTAAAAGGGTCTGGGACACTTTTTGGACTTTGTCCCTCACAGAAAATGAAACTTTAAAGGGGCCCCCTCGGCCCATCGTAATGTCGAAGTCATTCTGGTGGTGAAAGGGCGATAGTTATATTATATATATATATTTTTAAATATATAATATATATATATAAAAATATAATATTACTTCCTTTTCCCCCCCCCCAATTCCCCCCCCCCCCAATAACCTTGGTTTCTGTGGCTTAAGCACCGTGCTTTCAAAACACACGCCCCAACGCGGGAGCACGGAAATTTTCTTTGTGATTTTTCCCAAAAGTTGGGACGCAAATTTCGTGGTGCGGTGGTCGCTGCGCAATGCCCGGACGGCGGACACTGCCTGTTTTTCTGGGGGCGGGGGGTCCACGGCAGCCTTGGTCTTCCGGGTTGGCGCCTAGTGTTTCGAGGTCTCGCTCTTCCGTCCCCCCTTTTCCCCACTCGTCCCCGCCCCTAACAGGTCTTCTCGCCTCCCGTGGACGTCAAAGCAGAAAAAACTCACCCAAGTGCACACAATGTACTCTCCTTCCCGTTAGCACAGGAAGGATTCTGTGTTGGGGGGGGGGGGGGGTGGGCGCTAGGGTGGTGGGGGGAAAGGGGGAAGAAAGGGAGGGAGGGGAGGGGAAAAAAGGAAAAACATCCGATTTCCCTCGACAAACCCACCGCCCCCACTTTTATATATTATATATTTAAGGTAAACACAGACACCACACACAACAAATATATATATATATATATATATATATATATATATATATATATATATATATATTCTCTCTCTCTCTCTCTTCTCTCTCTCTCTATATATATATATATATATATATAGACTCCACGCAGCTCCAGCCCCGCTACACGCAGCAGGCCAGTGTTGCACTTCTCCATGCGGTCACCGGTGGTCGTCGCCTAGGCGTGAAGTAAACCCCCTGTGACACCGCGGCGGTAAACACACGTAGAAACAAAGCCACCATGCAGCCATGACGGGGGCCTACGTAGCTCTAGACTAGTGCAGTGGGTACCGTGGACGGAAATCGATTGGCAGAGCTGTACAGCCCCTATTTTACCCCCCCCCCCCCCCCCATTGCTCCCCTGTTGACTGACGTGGACAATGCAGGCTCGTAATGCCCTTCCACCCGTAAACGACAGCATAGGGATTGGGCGTTGGGGGGTGGGGTGGGTGGGGGGGGGGGGGGGGGAGGGGGAAGGGGGGGGGGGGCAGGAGAGAGAGAGGGACTGGAAGGGGTGGAAGGGAGAGAAGGAGGGGGACTTGTATCTCAAGCGATAAGGCTGTGGGCCGCTTCTCTGGACTGTGGACTACTAACGAACCGTGTCAATATTAATGCCATGTAATGAGTTTCAGGCTGGTGAACATGGGGGTGTGGTGGTGGGGGGGGGGGGGTATGGGGAGGGGAGGGAAGCATTTCTAACCGAAGTTTGTGTTTTGCGGTTTTTTTAGAGTTTGTGTGGTCTGGAGACAAACGCACGCGAAAACACACAACAATATTAACACCAAAACCACAAAAAACTACGCAACAGAGTAGATTTGTGTTGGGTATATATAGTGCGTGGTGGGTGGTGCGGGGTTGGTGGTGGGGTTGGGTGGGGGGGGGGTAATTTGCTTTGCTTTGGAATGGTTTTTGTTGTTGTTGTGCGTGCTTTTCGTGGGGGAGCGGGCGTAGATAATGCTCATTCTTGGCAACACGCAAGCAGAGAGCTGGACGGGTAAAAGGTGTCATCACACCCCCCCCCCCCCCCCCAGTCACCAAATCGCGAGTAAAAAGCGGACTCCACAGTTCTGGACTCCACAGTTTTGCATGAAGTGACATGGCGCATGGTTGTATGGTGTACACAGACCTTGCGCCGAGACGGCAGCAGTTTCATGTGGCACCCAGCCATGCCAGCGCTGTAAGTACACCACTTCGGTGGATATTCAAAAAACGCGCTATAAAAAGCTAGTCACTCATGTAGAACTACATGCGAGCGCAGTGAGTCTGCTCAAGAGAGCGGAGAATAGCGCTATATAAGCGATCATCAATCAATCAAACTCGAATTCCCCGCAAGGGACGACGAAGTACTAAAAACAAAACAAACAACAAACAAACAACCCAAAAGACCACACACACACGCACACACACACATATAACTACGTCAAAACAGTGGATAATAAGCATGCCTCAAAACAAAATGTACATTTCACCTATGTACAACTGATTACACATCTTCCACGCAGGTATTCCCGAACCGAACAGTGCTCTCTGCACACGCCCAATCGATGTAAGGCAGCTAACTGATCAAGTCACGAGCCTATACATGTATCCGATCCACTGTTATAATGCACAGCAACACACGGCAAACATGGTGCTTAACGTCCACAGAAACCACAAGGCTTATTAAGGACGGGGTATGGAGGTGGGGGGAGAGGGAGGGAGATCATATACCTATCGCAACACTGTCACCACCAGAATGACCTCTGCCCATTAAAAAAGGGACATGGAGAAAGGATTTGGGGGCCACAGGGCCCCGGCCACAAAGAAATTAAAACAAGGGGGACCAATGGAGAGAGGTTTCCCGGGTCCACCGGAACCCTTGCTGGCCACAATAAATTCACACAAGAGGAAATGGGGAAGGTTTTAGCAACCCTTTTGGCCAAAAATTGGGGCTTTAGCAAAGGGGGGAGAGAAATTTTGGCGGGACACGGGAAGTGGCCCAATTTTAAAAACCCAAAAGGAAATGGAGAGGATTTTAAGGGAACCCTTGCTGGCCACAATGACTTCAACAAGAGGAAATGGAGAGAGGATTTGGCGGGTCCACACGGGAACCCTTGCTGGCCACACTGACTTCAGACAAGAGGAAATGGAGAGAGGATTTTAAGGGAACCCTTGCTGGCCACAATTTACTTCAGACAAAGGAAATGGAGAGGATTTAGGGCCCGGGGAAACCCCTTTCTGGCCACACTGACTTCAACAAGAGGACATGGAGAGGGATTTAGCGGGTCCACACGGGAACCCTTGCTGGCCACATGACTTCACACAAGAGGAAATGGAGAGAGGATTTAGCGGGTCCACACGGGAACCCTTGCTGGCCACAATGACTTCACACAAGAGGAAATGGAGAGAGGATTTAGCGGGTCCACACGGGAACCCTTGCTGGCCACAATGACTTCACACAAGAGGACATGGAGAGAGGATTTAGCGGGTCCACACGGGAACCCTTGCTGGCCACAATGACTTCACACAAGAGGAAATGGAGAGGATTTAGCGAACCCTTGCTGGCCACAATGACTTCAGACAAGAGGACATGGAGAGAGGATTTAGCGGGTCCACACGGGAACCCTTGCTGGCCACACTGACTTCACACAAGAGGAAATGGGAGAGGATTTAGCGGGTCCACACGGGAACCCTTGCTGGCCACACTGACTTCACACAAGAGGAAATGGAGAGAGGATTTTAACGGGGAAACCCCTTTCTGGCCACACTGACTTCAACAAGAGGAAATGGGAGAGGATTTAGGGCCCGGGGAAACCCCTTTCTGGCCACACTGATTTTAGCAAGAGGAAACGGAGAGGATTTAGCGAACCCTTGCTGGCCACACGACTTCAGCAAGAGGATGGAGAGATTTAGCGAACCCTTGCTGGCCACACTGATTTTACGCAAGAGGAAATAGAGAGGAGGATTTAGCGAACCCTTGCTGGCCACACTGATTTTACGCAAGAGGAAATGGGGAGGGGGATTTAGCGAACCCTTGCTGGCCACACCGATTTTACGCAAGAGGAAATGGAGGGGGATTTAACGAACCCTTGCTGGCCACACTGACTTCACGCAAGAGGAAATGGGGAGGGGGATTTAGCGAACCCTTGCTGGCCACACTGACTTCACACAAGAGGAAATAGAGAGGGGGATTTAACGAACCCTTGCTGGCCACACTGACTTCACACAAGAGGAATGGGGAGGGGGATTTAGCGAACCCTTGCTGGCCACACTGACTTCACACAAGAGGAAATAGAGAGGAGGATTTAGCGAACCCTTGCTGGCCACACTGACTTCACGCAAGAGGACGTGGAGAGAGGATTTAGCGAACCCTTGCTGGCCACACTGACTTCGACAAGAGGAAGTGGAGAGAGGATTTAGCGAACCCTTGCTGGCCACACCGACTTCACGCAAGAGGAAATGGAGAGGGGGATTTAGCGAAAACCCGCGCTGGCCACAATGACTTCACGCAAGAGGAAATGGAGAGAGGATTAAGAACACATGAAGTCGAATGGGCTGTGTTGGTGGAAACTAGGAGGGAAAACGTTCCTGGTGGTAATTTCTTAAGCTCTTTCAATGCGGCCGAGTCGTCTCCGACGAGGTACCCGTGAGGATGACTCAAGTTCCCTTGGAGGCCGGAGAAAGGTGAGGAGGGGTGGAGGGTGGGGGGTGGGAGCCGATGAACTATTCTATACCTAACGCTACACTGTCACCACCAGAATGCCATCTGCATGCAGACGGGAAGCGCCGGAAGCCGTGTTAACGTTTCCTTAACTGTGGACAGGCGGCAAGAGGCCACAAGACGACTGTCCGTGAGCCGCAGTTTCAGTGTCAACAGGAAGGAGAGCCGAAGCAGAATCGAACCGAGGTGCTTCTGCTTCCCAGCCTGACGCCTTACCGCTGGGCCCAACCGGCTACCCCTCTGGCAGTGAGCGAAGCATGCGGGGCTATATTCTGGCTTCCTTGATGGGAGTATGTGTGTGTGTGTGGTGGGGGGGGGGTGGGGGGGGGGGGGGGGGGGTTCTGATTTCACCCAGATCGATGCGTCACTCGGTATGTAACGTCCGATCAACCGAACAGTTCGCATCAGAGCGAAACACAACCGGAAATAAATACGAATCAGAACATAACTAAACAAAAGTAAATACAGAGAGAGAGAGAGAGAGAGAGAGAGAGAGAGAGAGAGAGAGAGAGGAGAGAGAGAGAGAGAGAGAGAGAGACAGAGAGAGAGAGAGACAGAGAGAGAGACACACACACACAGAGACTTAGACAGACAGACACACACAACACACACACAAGGGGGGGGGGTGAGGGGGGGGGAGTGGGGGGGCGCCAGGCTCGAAAGTTCTCATAAACCCGACCAAAGAAATTATATATGACACCAAGTCCATCTTGGTTCCTGCCTGCGTACTGTCAAAACTGCTGTAAATAAGAAATGCCACAACTCTCCGTCTGCGTGCTACGTCATTTATTTTATGAGAGGGGTGGTGTGTGTGTTTTGTGTGTTGTGTGTGTGTGTGTGGGAGGAGAGAGAGAGGAGAGAGAGGGGAGAGAGAGAGAGAGAAGAGAGAGGGAGAGAGAGACAGAGACAGAGACAGAGACAGAGAGACAGAGAGAGAGACAGAGTGTGTGTGTGTGAGATAGCGAGTGTGTGGTTTGGTGGGGTGGTTGTGTTTGTGGTGTGTGGGGGTGTGTGTGTGTGTGTGGGGTTGTGTTATAATATATATACATTTCCTGTGCTGTAATCGTCACCGTCTGCAACCTGCCATTGCGAAGCGCTCAGGGCTGGGCAGTGCTCACCACCACCATCATTACCCATCATTACTCCGCGTCAGGCAGCACGTGGAAATCGGCAGGGACGACGAAATAACGGATGCGGTCATTATCCGCCCGACACAGCGGTCTTTCCGTGTCATTACGACGCGGAAGACGGCACCGGCGAACATACGCTACGAGCCCACGACAACCCCTCCGACACTCGCGGAAACCAGCTAATCACTGGGGCATTACGCACCGCTGACAACGCCATTACGTCCCCAGACGCACGTCAGCCGTATCATTGACGTATCGCAGCGGCCAGGTCTGGTCATTAGTACGTGCTTGGCGTATCACAAATGCTGGTAAGTAAGTACGAAAGTAGTAACCGGGGGTTGGGGGGTGGGCGTACGCACAAATCTACCGGTACGGTACATCATGGGTTGGGGGGGGGGGGGGGAGTGGGGGGCATGGGGTACGAAACAAATCGACCGGTAGAGGTTACATCAGGCGGGGGGGTGGTGTGGTGTGTGTGTGTGTGGGTGGGGGGGGGGGGGGCGGGGTGTTATGCACAAATCGACCGGTATGGTTACATCAGGGGTGGGGAGTGGGGTGTGGGGGGGAGACACGTTGTATCAGAACAGAATAAATGCTAGGAATAACAAGCTAAATAAAAATGGTACATCATCAAAAAAGAGGTAAAAACAAATCAATAAAAGTGTGTGTGTGTGACACAGAGAGAGCGCGCCCGCCTTTGTGTGCGACTGTCTCTGTGACTCTGTGTGTGAGAGAGAGAGAGACACACACAGAGAGAGAAAGAGACTGTGTGTGCGTGCGTGCGTATGAGTGCACAGCCCGCCCGTGTGTGTGTGTGAGACTGTCTCTGTGACTGTGTGCTAACTGTGCACGCGCGCGCGCGGGTCTGGCGTGTGTGTGTGTGTGTGTGTGTGTGTGTGTGTGTGTGTGTGTGTGTGTGTGTGTGTGTGTGTGTGTGTGTGTGTGTGTATGTGTGTGTGCACGCATGTCTCTACCAATATTTTTTCGGTTGGCTGTACATGAAGTACAATCTTTTTTTGTCTGCCGTCTGCAGAACCTCTAACCCTCCCCGACCTTTCGGATCACCTTAATTCAAAGCAGAGAAAGTAACACACAAACATGAATGACAACAAGGCACAGATCGTAATCAATACCGCTGACTTTATCCGAACGTTGACAGTTCAGGCCACCCCGAAGGGTAATGCTGTACTGTGTGCACGTTTAGACCCGAGAAAGCCTGTATCTAGATCAGGAAAGACTGAAATCAGAGTCAATACATCTCCCAGTTTAGATATCAACCTCTAAATCAGGTAAGACTTAACTAAGGGTTTTATACTTGTCACACACACACACACACACACACACACACACACACACACACACACACACACACACACACACTTACTCACTCCCACACATCACACACACACACACACACACACACACACACACACACACACACACACACACTTACTCACTCACTCACTCACAACACACACACACACACACACACTTACTCACTCACTCACTCACACAACACACACACACACACACACACACACACACACACACACACACACTCACTCACACTCACACACACGCAGTATGCACAAACGTACAAAAGCTTGCAAGAGTCATACAAGCAATCTGGTGAATGCATCAGTACTATTCTAAAAATAAAAATAAAGGATTATAAATCAACAAGACTCTCGACTTTCAAACAGTCACCTCCATGATTTTCCCTCTTACCAATCCTCCTTTAAATTTATTTGTCATTTCTGCAGGTCTGTATTGTATTATAATTATTGGCGGGAGCATACACTGTATCATTTTTGTCACAACAAACATGTCTTTTGTCGCGACAAAACACGTCTTTTGTCACAACAAACGTATGCTTGTCACGACAAAACTCTTGTCGCAACAAAATTATCAAAGTTGTGATATTTTGTGTCACGACAAAAGAACACGTGTTTGTCGGGACAAGCATACTTTTGTCATGACAAAAAACATGTTCTGTTCTGAAGGAACCGTGAAAGAATGAGAGAACTTTATGTATCAACTGATATCTCCACCTGCAGGTTTTGCGTTTGTTTTTTAACAATCACGGCAATGTGTGCACATGTACAATTACCAGCAGTAAAGACCTATCTGATTATCTGACTGCTGTGTTGCCCCGGTCAGTGAACTGACTGTTCACGCTCTTGGATATGAAGGACAGGTCTCAAAGAGGCACTGCCACCTACAGGAAAACAATAACACCCCCCCCCCCCCCCCCCAAAAAAAAAAAAAAAAAAAAATATGCTGAGCAAACGAAACAGGTGACCAGTAAAATGACTCCAGCCTTGTCATCTGAGCTGACCACTGATTCTTACTTTGCTGTAAGCATTTCACCAGAGGGTTGAAACGAACAGTCTGAAACTAAAGAGATGTACAGGTTACAGTAGTGGGGGGAAAAAGAAAGAAAAAGAATGCAAGGCTCAAGACAAGTCGTTCCAGCTCCTGCCTGAAACCTGCCAGTTATTCACTGAAACCACCAGATCATGTGGATGTGTGCATGCATGCGTGTGTGTGTGTGTGTGTGTGTGTGTGTGTGTGTGTGTGGATGCATGTGTGTGTGTGTGTTCCGGGTGCATGCATGTGTGGGTGCGTGTGTGTGTGTGTGTGTGGATGCATGTGTGTGTGTGTATGTGTTCCAGGTGCATGCACGCAGGCGTCTTGGAAAATGAAATAGCCAGGGTTGAGCCTCAGGGTTCAGCGTTATGTGTATATTCTCATTTCTGGCGACACGACTTTCCTGTATTTTCTGTTGATCATGAATGTGTTCACATGTGTTCCATCATATTCCCTCATGTTGCATAGCACGGATCTGTATGACGTTTCATATTGCTTTGTAAACACTTTGGGTTCTTTAACTTTGGTTCTGCAGAAATCTCCACAGGGATTATTATTCTGGATTTAAATTACATACACGCACAAACCCAATCATGGTTTCCGGTCTCATCTGACAGGCTTGGTCAGCCACAGTCACTGTTGTCACTCAAACCATAAAACTGGTGATTCTGCAACCCTATTTTTCTTTCAGATCCAGCCAAAAAGGCCATATCTAACAAGTTTGGTGACAAAAGGTTCGGAACATATTTTCTGGACAAAAGCCTAGACACAGAGACAAGGTGATTCTAGCAGACCCAAACTAGTCTACATCAAAAGGCTCATGCTTGAAGGGAGGTAACTGAATGAAGGACGGGCAAGTCCCCACCAAAAACAAATTTGGCTTGGCTTGTGCAAAAGTTCATTCTGGAATGACAGCTATGCAAATATTCTTGCTGGAATGTGACTACACATATAAAAAAATATAAAAAAGGGAACAAAGGAGACTATATCATTATATGTCTTTTTTTCTTCTTTTTTTCAATGTCCAGCTGACAAAAAACATGAAGACAAAACAACAACACTAGCGAGTATGACATTTCAAACATGAACTGGGTGTGGGGTGGTTGGGGCAGGGGCTGGGTGGGGTGGAGGAGGGAGGGAGGGAGGGGGTGAAGGGGGAGCAAAGAGTTTGATCAAATTTTCATTCTTTTGTGAGTGGAGGCGGGCGGGAAGGGGAGGGGGAGAGACCAAGGAGTTTGTGGGGGAAGGGCAAGGACTTTGAAAAAACTTTCACTGTTTGCTATAAACACCAAACCAACACACCTGCTTATAAAAAAATATAAAAAAACTCAATTCCCAAAGCGGCAGCAGTAGCGCATGCCGCACTCCAGGTTGCGGCAGCCGCTGGCGGTGGCAGGGAAGGGATCCGGGCAGACGTTGTCGCAGTAGAAGAGGGCGGCGTGGTCCAGCAGGGGGCAAGTGCCCACCAGCAAGGCCAGGCCCTCCCCAGTCAGACTGAGGCAGCCCGACAGGTCCAGGTGGCGCAGCTGCGGCAGACCTCCCTTCTCCGCCAGCACCCTGAGATCACGAGGCAAAGCGCAGAGATAGAGAGCCAGTTTAACATCTAGTCAACCGTCTAGGCGTGTCATCAGAAAAACAGGAAAAAGCTGTCTTTCCTGAACGCTTAAGTCTTCAGACACTCTGATAGCGTAATTTCACTACAGTTACCACTGGGTTTGTTACACTGTGTATAAAATATTTTCACGAGTTACCACTGGGTTTGTTACACTGTGTATAAAATAAATAAAAGCAAATTGTATGATAAACAGGAAAAGCTGTCACTGCTGAACACTTAAGTATTAAGACGCTGTGGTAACATATATTCGCTACATTTCCCACTAGGTTTCTTAAAGTTAAACCTCGTATTTTTTTATATATTTTTTTAAAAATAAAAAACGTATGAAAAACAGGAAAAGCTTTCATTCCTGAGCACTTAAGTATTAAGTCACTCCAGTAACATACGTTCAGATTTCCCACTGGGTACAAAAACAAAAACAACTGATAAAAACAATTTAAAGTATGAAAAAATAAAAGCTGTCATTCCTGAACACTTAAGTCTTTCAGACACTCCAGTAACGTACATTCACTACATTTCCTATTGGGTTTGTTCAACCTCAAACAAAACAAATTAAACAATGATGATGTGTGTAACTGCAACAACTAATGCTGGAACAACATGGCAACATTCTGACAAAGACTGGGGTTTGGGCAGTTCAATAAAAGTGTTGAAGCAGCCAGCAATTTTAAACGTAATACAATCATTTCCTGGATTTTAATGTCCCGTCACCTGCACAAAGTCACTTCAGGACAGAACATACTCCAGTAAAACTGTGACAACAACAACAACAACAAAATCAATCAGAAGTGCTGACGCAACCTCACCTCAAACCATCATCGGAGATCTGGAAGCAGCCGTTGAGGCTGAGGTGGGTGAGCCGATGGAGAGCGTGCGGTCCCTCGCTGCTCGCCTTCTTCCCCGCTCTCTGCCCGCAGCAGCTCCGCAGCTCAACACCACCATTGCCGCAACAGCCAGTCCTTGCTTCTCCACTCTCGCTGCTTGAACAAGTCCTTTTCACACAGCGGTGGGAGAAAATGTCCGCGGCGCACCCGTTGCCCGGGCCACCAGAATCTGCCTTTCTGACACCGCTCACTGGGGCTCTTTCCAGGCAGATATCCATACAGTCCAAACTGCACAGCTCCAGCGGCAGGTCTGTGAGGGAAGGGTCTTGATCGATCAGGGAATCTTTCCCCAGGGAGGCGTAATCGCAATCGTGCTCGGAGATGGAGAAGTCCACCATGACGGAGGGCACGGCGCAGCTGCCCTTGCCCCGGCCCCTGCACGAGACGGCACTGTCACAGCGAGGCCCTTGCGCCCTGGCGGGGGGGTTGCCGGCCAGGCTGTGCAGGCTGAGGTCCGTGATGTTCTCGCAGGCGCTCAGGTCCAGGCGCTCCAGCTGGCACGTGCCTCCCTTCATCCCGTACCTGGAGAAAAACACAGGAACACACCTTGATCACTGCCTCAGAGTGGGTTCCTGCGCACCCCAAATGACAACCAAGAGTTTCAAATGAGAAGCAACATGCAAGGGAGTTAATTAGCACATGAAAGACGTCACACAAACACAACAGCAACAAAGACCTGAGTTGCCTATGGTAACTCTGTCTCACCTGGCATGCGTGTAAATACAGGGGACATAAATTCCACTAGAGGTACGTCCCCAAACTATCGAACTGGAGGCCTGAAGAAGTTACATTTTCTACTGGCCCACAGGGTAAGTGAATGGGAAAATCCACTAGCCCGAAGAAACATTACTAGTCTGAGATCCCCCCCCCTCACCTCCCACCTTGTTTTTGCAGCTATAGGCAATTTAAAACTGTGACAACATTGTATTGCAGACACCATTTCTTTGATAAAAATAATTAAAAAAGAAAAAGAAGAAATTGAATAAATTCAAAGAAACCATCACAGAAGGCGTGGGATGGGGAGCCCAGGATGGCCACCTTCACATTCACACAACTCTTGAGCTCTGAAAGCCAGACATACTTAGGGGGAGGGGGTGTTTTTTTGTTTGTTTCTACACACAGTGCCTGTTGTTGAAAGAAGTCTGATTCAACATTCTAACAAGCATACTGAGTACACAGTAAAACTCCACCACCCTCTTCTCTCTCCTCTCTTTGTCCATATATAATAGGCTCGGGCAGGGCATTTTGCAGTGAAAATGGCTGATTTTGCCTGAAGAACAAACCCGGGATGGTTGTGAAAGGGATTATTTACGATAATGAAATGAAACAGCAAACATTCCTCTTTCCAACGGTACCAATGTAAATACCATTGGTACATCGGAAGCATTTTTAAACATTTTTTAAAAGAGAACAAATTCATCGCCGCTGCACGCTGAGCGACAACACTGCGAGCGGCCTTATACTGATAAGCGCTGGCGGTCACAGGCACCGTCGCAGCTGCATTTTCGCTGCTCGCACTGTCAGCGATTTTGCTTCGACGATCCTCGCAAAGACCGCCTCTGTTTTGGGTCGCGGGTCAAGTAAACCCTAACGCAGCCAATCAGAAACTATATCAGCGGATAGAGGAAGTCGAGATTAACCAATCAAAGGTGGTTTCAAAAATGTCCGTTCATATGACATTTGACAACATCCGTTTGAAAATCGGCAAGACGTGTCGTCTGTTCCGGGAAGGATTTCACCACATAATAAGCTAAGGTAAGTCTTGAAACGTACACCAGAAGATAGCTTAGGGATTAATCTAATTATTTAGACTTTGTTTAAATCAAATTTATGAATTTTTGCAGACCAGCGGGTGAAAAAACAAGTTCAACCCGATCGAAGTTTGAAGCTGACAAACCGATCAGGCAGGCACGAGCGAGTGCGTCTACAGAAATAATATTGACCTATGCACGCTGAAATTAAGCAAATCAAGACCATGAATGGACTGAATATGTAGGTTTATTGTATTAATGAAGAGATATATTCATACTGATAAAATCATAGTTTAGTAATTACGGGTAACGACAAATTAGCCGACAAATTGCAACCCTTTTCTTCGCCCAGCAACATTTGAACTCGCCCAATTTTGTTTACGGTAAAGAGCAATGGAGTTTTATGGACGAGTCCAACTTTGACTGGGAGGGTAAAGGCACATAGGAGAGATACCCTTGGTAATTACCAAGATCGTTTTCTTCTTGTTCTTTTTCGGTTGTTGTTTTTAACTTGTATTTTTGTTGAGTGAATTAACAGTTCTCCGTCAGTCAGCCCCACCTCTATGATTTAAAAAATAAAAAAAATAATTGAGGGTACAATAACAATTATGCCCAACCAACAATTACATACATGCAACAACTTTGTTAACAAGAAGTAGATCTGATTTTGTTGTTGTTTTAACTTGTATTTTTGTTGACAGATCCAACTAGAGTGAATTAACAGTCAGTCTTGCCTCTATGATTATGATATGATAAATGATTAAAAAAATAAAAATTTAGGGTACAATAACAATTACATGCAACAACTTTATGTCAACAAGGAATGGATCTGATTTTTTTTAATTCTTTTTTTTTTTTTGACAAATCCAACTTGGGTGAATTAACAGGAGCTCTGGATCACTGCTATCAGTCAGTCCTACCTCTGTGTTTTGTTGTTTAAAAAAAAAAGGGGGGTACAATAACAACTACATGCAACAAGTTTATGTTAACAAGGAATGGATCTAATTGGGGTGGGGGGTCAACTTGTATTTTTGTTGACAAATCCAACTTAAGTGAATTAACAGGAGCTCTCTGTCAATCCCACCTCTGTGATTTAACTTTTGTTGTTGGGCAAGTTGGTTTCCATTATCTCTTCAAAATTCAACTCTTATTTTTGTTGTTGACTTTTTTCTTCCCTCTCTCTCTCTCACACACACAAACACACACACACACACACACACACACACACAGACTAAGAGTCTCTCTGAACCTTGATTACTAGATTAGTTCATGAATACTTGTAATTCCACGTTCAACCGGTTTTTAACTGTTCCAAGAATTTTTGGCTTGTTTTGATTTTTGGTTGTTTGCTTTTTACCTGTACCACCTCATCTTCTTAGTTCCCTTCAGGTCTCAGACTAGGCCAGTTTAGTGGAGCCAGTACTATAGTACTAGTGGTGTTGTTAAAGTAACTTAAAGTAAGTTTTTGCAATGAACTGTCACTACTGATGGTATTGTCTATTATTGTATTAATTTTTTTCAATTTTTCTTCTTCTTCTGCTTTCAGCAGAAATTGCCTACTTCAGCTGACAAGTTTATGATGGCAGAGTCACAGAAAACATTCTGAAAAGGCTGCAATGCCCGAAACCAGGTTCCAGCCATGGATGAACTTCCCCGGGCATTATATTCATCATAGTTTTTTTCTCTCATAAAATTGACTGTAGTGTTAGAGCAAGTGTTAGTGCAGGCCTGAAGATTTCAGATTTTAAGAATGAGAATGTTTTAAGATTAAGAAAAAAAGTTATATTTTTTTGGTATGCTTTATGTATTTTATTACATCAGTTGCACACACAACAAAAATAATTTTGTTAATCTGAACAGAGTGTACATAATTATATAAAGTTTTGAAGTAATTATGAACTTACAAAGTTTGGTTGTCCTTTGTGGTCCCAAGGCTGGGAATTTACATTTAAATCAAACTTCTTCCAGATTCTATTTCATTGACACATGTATGGTTGAATGTTGTATAATAAATGGACATTAACATAAACATCATAGCTTTTCTTCATAAGAAGAGTGACTGAGATGCAAGTGCTAGCGTGAGCCTGACAATTTCAGATTTTAAGAATGAGAATGATGTTATATTTTTCGTTATGTTTTGTGCTACATCAGTTACATATACAACAAAAATGACTGTTTAATACTTGTGACTTGTGTTGCCTGCTAGTAGCTAACTGGTTACTCATCTTGGAAAGTGTTAAGTGCGGGGTCGTTTCCCTTTATATTTTTCTCTCCTTGCTTACTTCCCTTGGCTACTTAATTATGTACAGTTTTAGATGTCAATAAAACATTAATTATATTTAAAAAAAGGTTTTCATGTTCCTGATTTGTTCTTTCTGTGTTGTTTTGATCATTTGTCCACATTTTTATTTTTATTGGATCATCTTTGAAAAAAGAGCTTTGTCACCTGGTAAATTGTTTTGAGCATTTTCTCATAAAAAAAGCATTTTTCAAACTGGCATTTCTCAACAACCACTTATCCACATAACATACAATTTTGTATACACCTACATTATATACATAGTGTTTCTTCTGTAAAAGATCATAGCTGTAACACTCACGACCAAAAAGTTACATTAGTTTGAAAATGCCATCTTTAGGTCAAAATGCCCTGCCCGAGCCTATATATAATACATAAATACGTTTTTGTTTTTGTTTTTCTCGCCCCTGTATGTATCAGATCTATTCAAGCGTAAAATTCAAAACTGACCCATGGGGCATCCACAATATTAGAGCTAACCTACACAGCATGCACGACACCACACTCACAGTCTTCGCAAACAAAACCAAATCCCTTCAGCACGACACCCTAAAAACCTGGGTTCAACACAACACCACACCACAAAAGCTGCGCTCACTCTTTGAAAGCGGCGTCGGTGATCCTGGTGTGGGCCAGGTTGAGGTGGCGCAGGTTGGGGCACAGCTTGAGGATCTTGTGCACCAAGCTGCTGCTGAGGCTGCGGCTATGCGACAGGTCGCACTGCCCTACGCCACTGCCCACGCGCGGCAAGACGTGCTTCACCAACCCACTGATGACGTGAACTTCACGCATGGCCTGCAACATTGGGAGACCACGCAGTTAAAATTGCTGCTGCGTGACATGGGCATGAGAACGCTCTCTGGATAAAAATATTGAAAACAATGGGATGGTGTAAGTGGGAGGAGGGTTGTGCAGATTGTCCTCAGACTTAAGGAGAGAGAGAAACAAACAAACAAAAAGGGGGGGGGGGGGGTATGGGAGGGGCATGTTGGTGGTGGAGGAACACAGTCACAGAGATTGTCTCTCGAAATCAGACAGCAAGGTAGTTGAAAGCCTCTATGCATGTAATGGGAGATGAAAATATCAAGCTTTGAAAGTTGAATGAAAAAAATCTACAGTTACCATCTTGTCTTGTCCCATGAGAACATGTCTATTCAAAATTCGTTGGCGAGGTGGGATAACAAATTTAACAGCTGAAATGTGTTGTCACAACACCCCAGAAGTAGTGAGCTACAAACACAATTTTGCAGTGCAGGAAAATCCACAGGTTAAGCTGAGGATAAGCCTACTCTTAGTCCATGCACAGAATACACAAAAGCAAAATATCAGGCAACATTCATTCACAACAGGCAGAACATACTTCTGGACAAGTGCTTACCCCTGCCGTCGGAATACAGAACAAGGCAATAAAACTCTACCCCGCTTACCTCCCCTCCACTACTGGTCAGTCCCACTTTGTGTGGAAACTGGTGTTCACTATAAACAAGGACCCCCCCCCACCCCCCCCCCAGTTCAGGAACTGTGTGAGAGTCGAGGTGGCCATCCTGAGCTGTCCATCCTAACGAGCACTCTGGTTTCCGTGGACGTAAAGAATTATTGAACCATGCTTCGGCATTGGTCATAACTTGTCCCTAATATGTCAACTGACATCTGAGGACATTAAGCATCACTTCATCATACACCCCCCCCCCCCCCCCCCCCCCAAGTCATGCTGAAAAATTCACCTGCTGCAGAGAAGCATCAGCCTGGCACTCTGACGATTCACTGTCGCTGCTTTCATCCCTGTCAGCATCTTCATCGTCCAGGTAAAAATAATCCTCCTCTTCCCCACTCAAGTGGGTCTCTTCTGCCTCCACCTCCTCTTCAGCACTCGGGTGAAAACTCCAGTTTCCTGAAACAAACAAAAAAATCATCACAGTTGCAATCTGACACAGTGACAGCAACTGCCATGCTCCATACAAAAAAGACTGCATGCATCAAAACATTTGGGGACCCCTCTGTCCATCTCTCTCTCTCCCTGTGTGCGTGTGTGTGTGTATGTGTGTGTGTGCACATGTGTGCATGCATGCCGGTGTGCATCTTGTGTGTCTGTGTTTGTGTGTTTTGTCTGTGCATCTGCATGTGTGCCCGCATGCATTCACACACACTCACATGCAAGTATGTGTGTTCATGTATGTCTGAGTGTGCATGCATGCATGCATGCCTGTGGTGCATCTCCGCCTGCGTCTGTCCATCTTAAGCAGGATCTCTCTATGCATCTCAACAGCTGCGACAGGTTAGCACGCAGTAGCGAGAGAGACGGCTCCGCTGTCTTGCATTTTAAATATCACGGCCACTGGCCGCTCGTTAAAACCACACCCCAACACCAACAGCGCAGCCTCCAGGCCTCACCTGCCGCCCACTGCACCGGGTGCAGGGCCTGCCACAAGCTGGGGTCCATGGCCAGCTGGTTCCAGTGCTGCGACACCTGGGCACACCTGGACAGGTCTCGGGGGGACAGGTAGGACAGGATCTTCAGCATCACCTCCGTGGGCACCTGCTCGGCAAGGTTCGCCGCAACTTCCTCCCCTTCCTCTTCTTCCTCCTCCTCCACCTCATGTTTGTCAGCTGTCAACAATCCACGCACGGTCAAAAACTCTGTGATAGGAACAAGCTGCCATCACCCCAGTTTTTAAATATTTTTTTACCATCAGCCCAAAATTCACTTTTACCGACATAACAGGTTTAAAGAAATATAATCAACTTATCGTGTAAAGTCAGGCACATTTGTGCGAGCACGAGAGCAAGCCACTTGCTGTAAGAAACCTGTTGCTTCCTGTGGAGTTGGCTTTCCTTCAGCTTCCAGAAAAGTACCTGATGCAGAGCTCTTTATAGTTTAAGCCTATATAACCTTGTTTTGAAACTTTAATCACTATCACTATTATGATTATTGTGATTATCATAATAATGACAATGATTATCAACAGGCCTGTATGGCACAC
Source organism: Alviniconcha marisindica (assembly GCA_018857735.1). NCBI lineage: Eukaryota > Metazoa > Mollusca > Gastropoda > Provannidae > Alviniconcha > Alviniconcha marisindica. The sequence goes on along the minus strand of JABMCL010001631.1, from coordinate 216,870 downwards.
TGAGCCACCAGCCAGACTTATCAAACGTGTCAACATAAAAACAACAGAACGCACACATGATGATGACAACAACAATCAACTGAGATACAATGTGCGACTTTGCTGGCTTGAGCATTGCACTGCCCAAATAGGCCCAGCGCCACCTGGCTAGTGTAGGGGAGATCATTTGCAGCTGACTTGAGCTTTGTCAAAGCCCCAAATATGCCCAGCGCCACCAAGCGGGGCGATCTGCAGCTAAGTCGCCCATTTCCATAGCGCCAACATCAGTGACTGAAGCAGCCTCATAGAGGCTTTACAATGAAACCTGTTTGCAATTTAACTAAACTCACAACCACGCAAGAGAGGCCTGCACAAAAGCTGCAGCGGGCAAACACGCAGAGGACGCCACGCGCCATACAGCAGCAACCGCTGGCCTTCCCCTCCTTGCATCTCTGCCAGGGTTGGTTACAGGACAACCAACCCCAGCTTCCCTTCCTTTCACGAATCGACTGAAAACTGGGCAGAGACTGGTGGTCAGTAGGGGAAGGCCAAGCGTTGCTGGTCGGCACGCGGGACAATGCCCGACAATGTCCACTCACAGTCACACTCCGGCATGTACTTCTCATCGGCGACCTCCTCCTCCACTTTTTCCCGGTGCTGCTGAATGACCTTGGCCTTCAACTCCTTCAGTTCATCGTAGGTGAAATACTCAATCAGCATGGGCTGGAACACCTGCCGAGACAAAGCACGACTGGTTAAAAGTCAGAACAGAAATCAGAAATAAAAATATAAAAATAAAAAACAATTATCATTATATATATCATAAACAAAAAAGCTTCAACCAACATTTTTTTTTTCCCAAGAAAAAATATTACAAATAACAAACAGCTCACATACAAACAAAAACAGGTACACAAAACATGTTTTCAGTCTGTGTACTGTGGCAAACCAACAGACTATGAAAATTCTCTTAGCCCTTTTACACAAAATGCAACACTTTCTTCCAAAACCTCCCAACAAATGTGATCCCTGTCTGCGTGGTCTTGACCTACTGAGAAAATGCAATGAAATCACAACACGGATACTGCTGCAGAAGTGGGAGTGTCAGCATGGCACATCCTGGTGGCTTCACACCTGCACAGAGACAGTGGATGTGACTGCAGTACGAGATTCAGCACAGACAGTAATTAGTTATGCTTGGACTCTGCATAACTGAGTCGTTATCATTATGCAGAAGTCAGCTTTCCCCCGCGTCCAGAGCCTGGGACAAACCACCTTCATAAAACGCAACCTTTGCGCAGTACAGTCACAGTTGTGCGCAATTATATCACATAGTGCAGGCTGCCTGGTACCTTGGAATACTAGCTTCAATGTCAAGCACGTTTCACTTGCACACTGACTGCGTGTGGCTGTACTCCTTTCTCTTCTGTCGCTTAGAAGGTGGTGGTTTAACGGCTTTCACAGCATTCTCAAGGGTTTCTTTGACTGAAGCGGACAATGACACAGACTATTCAGTTGGCGTTGGGCAAGAAAAAAACATGACTGTTGCTATGCTTCGTTCCACCATACTGATGCAGTTATATAGATTAGAATGAAACCGAAGCAGGGAAAATCACACAGCATAGCTGCTTTATCCAAACAGAAATGGAAAGGCCTGGCACCTTGCAGTCAGCACTCATACTTTGGGCCCTGTCCACTCAAGGTGACCACTCTCTGCTGCTCATCCTACTTTTACCTCTGCAAGATAGCCTCTATCAGACCATACCTCTCAGATGCAAGTACTGCCGTGTGTGTACTGCAGTTAATCTCATCTCTTATTTTATCCAGGCTTGACTACTGTAATCACTCTCTGGCCTTCCATCATCTTCACTGAACCGACTACAAAAGTACAAATAGTTCAAAACAACGCTGCCAGGCTTCTCCTCTGAAAATGAAAATCGGACCATGTTACTCCCTTCTGGAAAAACTACACAGGCTCCCTGTCGAGGCCCGTATCCATTACAAAACTGCCACGCTAGCTTTCAGGCACTTTGAGAATTCTCTTTCTCTGTACCTTTCAGAACTGCTTTACACCTACCAACCCTCTCAAGCTCCTCAGTCCAGCAGTGAAAAACTGTTGAAAGTCCCTGAAACTAACCTTAAATTTGCTGAAAGCAGATCTTTCCACTTTCAAGCAGCTAAAATCTGGAACTCTCTTCCTACAACTATACGCAACTCTCCATCTCCCTCCTCTTTCAAGAAAAATTGGAAACCACATCTTTTTAAAGAACACTTCTCTCTCAGTTTGTAAAGCACCTTTTCTGCACAGTCTGGCTATAGAGTGGATGTGTGTACATGCACAGGAGGTGGTGCTAATATGATTACTATGTCCAGTACCATGTAAATTACTAAATACGTACACATACTTTTTTTGTGTAAGGTGCTTTGAGCTAAGTCATGTTAACTGTTATGGACACTGTGCTATAGAACATAGAAGAGCTATGTATTATTATTATTATTGTTACCCCTAGCCCTCTCCCCAACACTGCCACACAAAGCATGTTGATCTACATGCCTAAGTGAACCCCTGATCAGAGATCTTGCTCTGTCTTGCATGCAGCACTGGGTAGCTTGTTATAATGAACAACTTTACTGGCCTTTCCGACTAGTGGCCACTCACTTCAATGGACTTGGACAGAAATTCCCTGCAAAGCACAAGTAATTAGTCGGAAACAAAACAAGGCCCGGAATGCAGAATCACCAAACAAGGGAGGTAATCAGCGATCAAGAAGCCACACAAACACAACAAAGACCCGCTGGATGAGCCGCTGGTGGATTTTATATATACCTTGTATTTACTTGCATGCCATGCAACAGTTAACAACATAGGTGCCTCAGGTCTTTGTTGTTGCGTTTGTCTTTGTGTGATGTCTTTCAGATGCTAATTAACTCCCTTGTTTGTTGATTCAAGTATTATAATTATTGATTTAACACAACTAGAACCTTAGTATGTTATCCCCCCCCTCCCACCTCCAAACACACACACACCTGACATTCCCCTTAACCATCACTGTAATAATATGAAGTGATGGTTGTAGATAACACACACTACATACCATAGAATAGCAAGCACCACACAGATTTCAATAGAAGCTTTAGAACTCAGAAGCCAAGGTGAAATGTAGCTAGGTGTGTATCAACGGTCCATGCATGCTACCTCAAGACTCTCAGTTCATACACAAAATAAAAATTGTGTGAGTACAGCAGATGAACTCCACACTTACATGCTTACTTATATAAAGCTTCATCACAGTTTGTCACAACACCCTTATCGCACATGGCCTTGAACTGTCTGTGAATGAATATTAAATTATTACAGTCAGAACTGTCTCAGTGTCTGTGAATGAATATTAAATTATTACAGTCAGACTGTTTGTGTTGCTGTTGTTGTTGGTGTGGACAGGTGAATACTTTAACTTTGTTAGTTGATGTATGTCAATGTTGTAATTTGCTTCTGTTTGCATGCTTACTCAGTTACTGCTTTTCAAGACACTTTCCTTGTTAAACTTCATTCATGAATAAAGAATCTGAATCTGGACTACTGACTAGAGACAGAAACAAAATCAGACAATCAGGGAATCACAATATTGTTAAGTACTACTTTTACAGTAATCATATTACACATAATCTGATGGCAAAAAAACCCTTCTAGGACTAGGAATGGCCTGGAAAGCAAAAAGCACACACACAAAATAAAGATTTAACATTAAGAACATTTCAGTCATGAAGCCTTTAGAACTGAACCCTTTGGTCACAGAATGCTGGATTCTTTCTTTCGCAAGCGTATTGTATACCTCTTCCTCTTCTTTCATGTGAGGGAGGAAGTCCAGCGTGAAATCTTCGAGGGCTTTCTTCAGCTTCAGTCGGTACTTGACCCGATCTCTCTGGCTCCTCTGGGCCCAGCGGTACCCATCCAGCACCATGGACAACATCTCCGCCAGGCGATTATCAGAGTGACAGTTGCACACAGCGGCATCAGAGATGTCCAGGGCAGTCAGTTTCTCCTTCAGGCGACGCATGATGAAGTGATTCTCAATCTGCTCGTGCGCCTTGAACATGTGGAAGGTGTGGCACAGCTTCTCCAGGACACTGGTCATGTGGTTGGCATCGTAAAAATTGGTGGACGACACCTGCGATGCAAAACACAAAGGTTGAAATGGATCATTACATCATCATCATATATAAATAAATAAATCAATATCCACTGTTACAAAATCAAAACAAGAGCTCATGAAAGTACACACACAAAGTGTTGAGTCATATTAGAAACAAGTTGTCTTTTTCTCCTTCACATCAGTTGTTTTTTCGTTTGTTTCTTGCTGTTTTTCTTTTGCATAATGCATGCAGTCATACAGTGTCCAACTTAATTAGTTAATAATAATATTATAAAAACTACAATATTTTTAGTGCATGCTGGGTTATTTTGGTGTTTCTGTAATCCACTGAACTCTGACAAGTGACATGGTCTTCAGGACCTTAAACATGCTTATAAATGTGATCTTTTTGTACGTGTATACACATGGGTGGAACTTGTTTCAAAGTCTCATCTGAAGGATTTTGCTGAGTCTGCACAGAATTTGACTCTGGAGAAATCTCGGGACAGGTGCAAAGCCTAGCACATAATGGTTACCCATTCATTTTGCAGCCATGCTCGATCATACCACTGCTTAACTTTGGCTTTCGAGAGTGAATATTCTTGCTCTGTGACTGTGCCACCAACTCTCTGATCTCTTGTTTTAAGCTGATACTGTTTTGTGGACACCCCTTGTTTGTTGGACAATATTTATTATATTATCACAGCCCACATCAGTTTAAACAGCACTGAAAACAAGTATGGAAGCTGGGTTCCTAAAAAACAACAACAACAAAACGGGGCTACCGGCTGAGCCTCCTGAACTCCAGTATTAGAATGTTGGGGAGTCAGCCGGCGTTACTTCAGGTGGAACTGGAAGACTTCCACAGTCTCAACATTGGCAACTCATGGTTATGGGGCCTTGAGCCTGAGAGTGAGAGTGAGTCTCTCACTTCACGTTTTGTAGAATGTCTGCCCCTTCCTCATAAGGTCAACAGCAGGATGTCAACAACCCACGTACGTCTTGGCCTATGGACCTCAAAATACGTGTCAATGGTCCGGTATTTTCATGCCGCACAGTGAACTAATGCCACGACACTGCCTCTCGAACAAACTATCATTCGAAAGATTACTCAGTATTTGTTTTGCTTACCAAATCAAGATATTTGTGTACAAGCTGTTTCATCCTCGAATGAGGAACTGAAAACACATCGACTTCTTCTGGGTAGTTGGGCGCCATTTTGAAGGATGGTTTTCGCCATGCTCTTGCGAGACTTGGCGAGACTAGTGACGTCACGTTTCTACGGCGACGTTGGTACGCCGTGTGGAAGCGTCGCGCAGGAAGTCCAAGCCTGCGGTGTGAATTTTGCATTGGGAACTTGCCGTGCGGACAGTATCTAATCAGTGAGGCGAGTGTGACATCAAGTGGTATACGGCCTGTTTATATAAAAACCCGCCGCGATGGCCGCCAGAAACCCCAATTTCACCACTCAGTTCCAGGAGTTTATGAAAGAATCCTTCGAGAAAGAATCGTCCCAGCGTTTGGCATGGTTCAACAAGCGACGCTCTCACTCCATGAATAGGCCTCGTCAGCTGGAGGTTTTCCGCAAAAAGATCACAGAGGGAAGCAAGCCCTCAGAGGCCTTGCTGGAGAAGCTGCCAGCCATCGGAGTGGAGCCCCGCCACAACCGAAAGAAGGCCGACTTCAACGACCCCCTTCTCGGAAACCGCGCCCACACGTCCGTCGATCTTCAGATGGAGATGAGGCCTCCGTCGCCGGAAACGCGCAACGCTCTGTTCGACGGCTTCACTAAGGAGGGGAAAGGGAGGTACCAGTACCTCCGCAAGCGCTACGACACCATCCCGGAGAAGAAGTTCACCTTCCCGATCCTCAGCTCGTGGGAGTACGGCTGGCGCTTGGAGGACGTGATAAAGAAGGAGGATATCAAGAAGCCTCCTCACGGACGCACTCGCATCGTCAGTGACACTTTCTACACTAGGAACGGCATCGGAATCTCCCCTGAATCTCTCAAGTCAGCTTGAATGGTGATGTGGAACTATATATTTCTATACGTGTGAACTACTGTGACTCTCGCGAACTTTCAACTTTCAAAACAATTTCTCATGACTGTGTCTGCGTGTGAGACCATCTTGTGAGGGATGTGGACTTCTTCTGCTTCTTCGTCTCATCTTCATCAGCAGTGTGTGAGGTACTGTGCTCTCGTTGCAACAAAAAACAAAACAATGGAAAACCAAAAAAGAAAAACAAACTGTTAAATCTTAGCTTTAAAAAAAAAACTTGTTCTTTTTGGGGGGTGGGGGGTGGGGGTGAGAATAGACCTCAGAATTTTAACACAAAGATCGTCATACATCATATATTCCTGGTGTCAGCATTTCCAGTGGAATTAACCTTTGTGTTAATAGTTACATCGTTGTGATGAGAAGGCAAAGCTGTTCATTGTTTTTTATAGAGCAACATATTCTGATTTTTTTCCCTCTTACTTTGTTTACTTTTGGCTTTTATATTGTTTAGTATATTGAGATATTGCTTGACCTATTGGAGTATTGCCAATTTATCTGCTAATGTAGTATTTAAACCTTTTGTTTTGGTGCCTTTATGCTCAGCATATATTTTGTTGAAAGAACATATGATATTTTTGTGTCTATCATATGCCTTTATTTTCTGTTCTTGGGAAAACAGCAAAGACTCCACTGCCCCATCTCACACACACACACACACACACACACACACACACACACACACACACACACACACACAC